>JAMPIV010010438.1:0-81083 GCA_024509875.1 Oreohelix idahoensis | reverse complement strand
TTCACCCCTCCCAAATTTGTTATTTGCATTTGTGTACTTATGATAATTTATGTAATACCTGATATTGTTAGTGATTGATGTTTTAAGTGAATAAAATCACATAATCTGATTTAGTACGGTGTTGAGACATACCCACAGCCCAACATTTCCCCTATTCGTTTAATATAGTTTGAATCTACATCGTCTGTGTGTGTGTGAAAAACACCAAATCGGTGTGCGCGCAGATGCGAGTCTGGAAAACTGGCAAATAATTGTTTGACCAGGAGAGCGGAAGAGAAGATTGAGAGAAGCGATTTGTCGTAAATAAGTCTGTCTTTACTCTCCTCCAGCACGCTGTGAAGCAACTATTTAATATCTACATTTTCTATCACTGAGCTTTCCATCATCATTTTCCACTCTAAACCGGACCACTATTTCTACGACTCTTTTCTCTCAAAATAAATTTACGACAATATTTGGCTGGCTCGCCGGGATTATTTTGAGATACATTTGATGCACACATATTTGTGGGCTGGTTCTGGGATCTTGAGCTACATTTGAGACAATAGCATAGCCGGGTTAAAGATATTTTGAGTCTGATTTAGTCTGGGTCTAACTAGGTAGAGTGTGAATGATTTGTCTTGTGAATTAGGGGAAATAAATAAATAATTACACCCCTATACAAACGTTCTTTAAGTATTGGGTTGTCCACACAGCATATTTACCAGGTTGTTTTCCTCTCCACAGCAGTAGAAAGTACAGATAAACAAAAATATTTTGCTATTTTAATTATCCTGTGGCGGAGATAATTCAATTTCTTTTCTTTATAAGAGTTGCTGGGATTGCGTGATTGTTTTACAGTCACTAAGGTTTTTGAAGTTAAAAAGAGTTGAGCTTAGCTAAAGACGGATTGTTCTGATTTTTAAAAATTAAGTTAACAACGTCTCATCTCAATAATTGACTTTAGGGACGGAGTTTGTTGTCAGAGATTTAAAATTTAGGGAAAATTTTTTTTTTTTGTTTTCCCTTTTAAATTGTTTTAATTTAAATTTTTCTCTACTGTTAGTAAAAGTAGATTCTTTTCCGGTGTAACTTACCATTTAGTGGCATAGTCGCTTGCGTTTAGAGCCTTAATTGCCAGATAATAGCAGCGATAAGTTTGCACAGTACAGGTAGGAGGTAACTCAAGTAAAAAATTTTTTTACTTTGGTTTTTTTCGTAGCGGCTTTGAGTTTTCCCCTTCTTGTTCCATCTTACTATTCTCTAGTCTTAGAAGCATCCAGTTCTTTGACAATGGCAGAGAGAATTTGAATAAGATCCCTTTTGAGGCAAGAGGCCAAGGACTCAGGACTAGACACAGAAGCTGCGAATCTGTTTATCAACCAGGAACTTCAAAGGTATGACGCGGAGGAAGAGAGGGCAGAAGCTAGGAAGAAAGAAGCGGACGATCGTCAATTGGAGCAGAAGAAAATTGAGGCAGAGATGGACGCCCGCAGGGAAAGAGAGAAGGAGAGACAACGCGAAGAGAGAGACAAGGAAAGACAGCATGAATTAGCGCTCAAGGCTTTAGAGAGTCGGAGTGCCTCTACTTCAAATAATGGAGAGCCGTCTTCGCCCCAGTCTCAAACAATGGATCTCTCCAGCACTCAGTCTGCACAATTAACTGCTATGTCGTTTTCTTTAGAATCTTTTCCTAGCCCTAACGAAAAAATTGACAGCTACCTAGAAAAATTCGAGAGACTCGCGAATCGTTATGGGTTAGAGAGTACCCGCTGGGCGCTCAAACTTTCAACGTCACTGAAAGGCAATGCTTATGACGTGTACACAAAGCTGGGACCGAATCAACATGATTATGACCTGTTGAAGAAGGCCTTACTACAGCAGTTTGAGATGACTGCCCGAAAGTTTCTGCAGTTGTTCAGAAACAGCCGAAAAGAGAGCACGGAAACATTTCCCCAGTTCTCTTCACGTCTCACGGGTTATCTGACAAAGTGCATTGAATTATCTGACCTACCTCTTTCATATGAGGGACTCCTCGAACTTGTTCTTGTGGAGCAGATAAAATCCACTTTGTCGAATAAAACACGTAGATTTTTGGTGGAACAGGGGGCAGTCAGGCTTGAAGACATACTCAATAAAGCCGAACGCTATAGCAATGCAATGGCCGAACTTCCCAGCACTAAACGTAAACCCACCGATGAGCCATCTCGAAAACAGAATCTAGAGCAGGCATCCTATTCTTCCACTTCCTCTCAACATTATAACCAACGAGATAACAATACCCAGAAACCTCCCCAGGAAAAATCGAAATTCTACAAAACCCGATACCCCCCCCCAACAACAATTATGATCAACCGAACAAGCCTACGTGGCAGCGCGGCCACCAAGGTCAAGGAAAAGGGAAGACCCCTACACCAGGAACGTCTGATCAGGGCAAACAAACCGGTGCAAACCGCATTGGATGTTTGCATACAGCCTCGAAAGGTAGAGTCAACGTCAGTGATTCTCAACCTGAGGGGGACCGACCCTCAACTCGAGGAACTGTAATTTTGAATGGTACCTCAACTACTTGTCTCTTTGACACTGGATTAAGTTTTGATTGTATTGTCGCTAGGCACCTAGTCAAACCCGGTCAGGAGACAGAGGAAACCGTCAAACTTAGTGGAGTTTTCAGGAGTCATGCACCCAGGACGCTTCCTATCGCACTGGTAGAAATACACTCTGACTTTGTCAGAGGAGTTATTAAAGCGGCCATAATGGATGATCCGATCTACCCAGTTATCCTGGGATGTAGATATGTGTTCATTGGGAGACCTAAGGAGCCGATTGTGGCAGCGGTAACCACAAGAGGGCAAGCCAAGAAGGAGAGGGAGCCTGCGCCAAACTTGTTGCCGAATGAACTAAAAGAGGCGCAACAAAAGGACCCTACTCTGGCGCCCTGCTTTAAAAAACTGCCCATGGCTAAGGACCCCAGACACAACGGAGACATCTTTTCTAAGGATGGTGTATTTTATCGTAGAACGGGCAACCCGGACACGGGGAATAACCAGCTCCTAGTACCGACGCAGTACAGAAACCAGATCTTAGAAATGGGGCACTCTCTTCCCTTTAGCGGACATATGGGACAAAACGCCACTATTCAGCGAATAAAAAACCACTATTGGTGGCCAGGAATGAACTCTGACATTGTCAGGTATGTGAAATCCTGCGCCCAGTGCCAACGGGTAGCACCCAAGCACTTGACACCCCCAGTACCTATGGGGCAAATGCCAATAGTAGGGACTCCATTTGAACGGGTTGCTGTCGACATTATTGGTCCTCTGGAAAAGACCAAAAGAAGGAACAGGTTCATCCTGACCTTAGTTGACACTTGCACTATGTGGGCCGAAGCCGTACCGCTACCATGCACTAATTCCAAGCATGTCGCAGAAGCCCTTGTGCAAATTTTTACACGGTTGGGATTCCCTCAACAAGTTTTGACGGACAATGGATCCCAATTCCGTAGCCTGTTAATGGAGGAGATCTTTAAGATCTTGAGGGCCAAACATATCCACACAAGTCCCTACCATCCGGCCGGAAATGGGCTCGTGGAACGTTTTAACGGTACCCTCACCATGATGTTACGTAAGCTGGGTCAGGAGAAACCGGAAGACTGGGACCAATATATATCGGCTGCCTTATTCGCCTACCGAGAGGTACCCCAAGCGTCTACGGGTTTTGCGCCAGCTACACTTTTATTTGGCAGACCTATTAAGGGGCCACTAGAAGCCTTACTTCGGTCCCTGACAGACCAGAAGGCTGACGAGACAGTCGTCTCTGCAAGCAAGTATGTATCTGAGCTTAAGGAAAGGCTAAAGCTAGGATGGGATCTAGCTACTACCAACCTTAAGAAAGCCCGCGCTAAAATTACTAAAAGATACAACAAAGCTGCAAAAGAGAGAGAACTACAACCAGGGGAGAAAGTCCTATTGCTACTTCCAACCGGAAGCAATAAACTTCGCATCGGATGGCAAGGACCGTTTACCGTCCTTAAAAAGATCTCACGTACCAACTACAAGATCTCCATCAAAGGAAAGGAGAAGGTTTTCCACATAAATCTGCTAAAGAAATATTTGGAAAGACCGGTGCCATCCTCCGAGCATCTCCTGGCTGTCGCCATAGCAACGGAAGACGAGGAAGATGATGATGGTTGCATGGAGTATCCATTGCAACCCACAGAATCCTTTAAAGATGTCAAGTTCGGCGACAATCTCTCACCAGAACAACAAACAGAAACCAGGGCTCTACTAAAACAGTACAGTGCAGTCTTAACGGATGTACCTGGTCGAACAAATCTCATTGAATTTGATATGAAATTAACAAACGAGACCCCTGTTCAAACCAGAGTTTACCCCATCCCGTACGCTAAAGCTGATGCACTTCGCGGAGAAATAGACAAGCTGCGTCAGGCAGGAATTATCAGTGAGTCTACATCTCCTTACAGCTCGAGTGTAGTGCTGTTGCAGAAGCCCAATAAGGAAGTTCGGCTGTGCATTGATTACAGGTTGCTAAACGCGGTAACGGAATTCCAGCCCGAACCTCTCCAAACTGTTTCTGAGTTGTTCACCAAGCTCAGCAAAGCAAAGATCTTCTCCAAGATTGACCTCAGCAAAGGTTATTATCAAATACCAGTCAAGGAGGAAATTAAACCTTTGTTAGCTTTCAGCACTAGTGAAGGACATTACACATTTAACGTGATGCCGTTCGGTTTGCATAACGCACCAGGAATGTTCACCAGGATGATGAGGAAGCTTCTACAACCTTTGCAAAGTCCCCATATCCATAATTTCATGGATGACATCTTAATTGCATCGGAAACCTATGAAGAACATATTGCTACGGTTGCTATGCTCCTCAGGAGACTACAGGAAACGGGTCTCACAGCCAGACCTAGCAAATGTCTCATCGGGTTTGAACAGTTAGACTTCCTGGGGCACACTATTTATCACGGATGCAGTTGGCCTATTAAGAAGAACGTGGAGAAAATAATGGCAGCAAAAAGACCCCGAACGAAGAAAGACGTACGTTCCTTCATATCGCTATGTGCATACTATCAGAAGTACATCCAGAACTTCAACGGACTGACGGCACCTCTGACTGACCTCACAAAGAAAGGTTGTCCTGATAAGGTCATATGGGATCAAAAGTGCGAACACGCGTATAGCACTTTGAAAGGACAGTTGTCTGCATACCCCATTTTGAGGTTGCCTGACCTCAAGAAACCTTTTGTACTGAGAGTCGACGCGTCAGGTCAGGGCATCGGGTCAACACTGCTTCAAGCCGATGACAGTGACCTGAACATGCTATTTCCAGTTGCCTATGGCAGTCGGAAATTAAATAAAGCGGAACGGAACTACAGCGTAGTTGAAAGGGAATGTCTTGCTCTGATTGACAGTATCAGACGCCATCATGAGTTTCTCTATGGTACATCTTTCACGGTGCAAACAGACCACGCTCCGTTAGCATTTCTTGGTGCCAATAAAGAATTTAACGCAAGGATCATGCGTTGGGCGCTTCTTTTAAGCGTTTATTCTTTCAAAGTGGAATATATTCCGGGAAGACAGAATGTCGGGGCTGATTTCCTGAGTAGAAACTGGTCTACAGAGGAAGAAGAGCAAACTGAAGATACCACTCATCCTAAAATCACCAATCAGGTCACCTCCATTGTCAAAAAATGAAACATGAAAAATGGTTTCATGTCTAAAAGTGGGGACGATTGTGACGTACGTCTAGTTTGACAAGTGAATTCTCCCTGATATGATGGATGATTTAAAGGGACTTTTAGCTTTTCATAACATTAGAACCCCTGAACATTTGTTGTAACTTTTCGTTTGCCAGAACTCATTCCACCGGGACTCATTTAGTATGCGGCACGAGATCAAAGAGTCAGACTGAGGGATTTCAGGGGAGACTATCGGCGCTATCAAAGACAGTAGTGGTCCCTGATACGAGACGCAGTTGCTTGCCGCTATTTTCGCGTCTCGGTGTCAAACGCAGAACCGAGCGAACGGGGGAAAGCCGAAACGGGCAGCAGCGAACGGAGATACGAAGACCAGGGTGCGGTTTCTTCCCTTGATTTGGCGGTCAGATCCCCAAAAGTTCATGAGATCAAATAAGCTGTCAAGTTTATCATGTCCCACTCAACTTACATTCCATTTTAGCTAAATAGACCATGAGGACTAGACACGTTATCACTCGCTGGCCAGACCTTTACAGAAGCACTAGCTTTATTGAAATCTTGTTATAGATTTTCCCCTGGATTTTATATATATTTGCAGTGATTTCTATTCTGTGCAAAGCGGTAATATATATTGTGTAAAGTGATCTGTGGTCTAGTTCAGTCATTCTATTTCAATGGAGTTTGTGTTAATTTAAATCTATTAAATTAAACCATCTCAATAGTTCCAGTTGTAAATATAATGATCTATCTATTATATTATTTCAAAAGATAATAGATGCTTAAATTAACTTTTAAAGTCGCGAAGGAATTTATAATTAATAAATTCAGTTAAGTCCTAGTTTTATAGATGTGTGTTTTTAACCACTAAAATTCGCGCAGTGTTTATTAAATACATAATTAAATACTCGAGTGTATTATAGGCTTAACGGGAAATTTATCGCGCTTGATTTTTCGGTATGTTACATGTCTTTTTTTCTTTCACACAGAGTGATCGTAACCTGCGGTCCCAGCTAAATAAAGAAACAAATAAAGAAATCATCCTATAAGCTTCCAGTCATATTGAAGAAACATTTCTTTTAAAAATATAATCTTGTGGCGGTCCTTGCGACCTAGCTGTCAGAATTAAATGAAATAAAGCCCACCCAAGAACATTTTAAAGAATAATCATCAAATTACCCTTACAAACCTGTAAGATAAACTGGAAGGTAATCATCGCCAGTAGCGATATCATATTTACTGTTTACTGTGAGAGAGTACATATTTTCCTGACTGTGACTGAGCCTAGTTTTTTTTTTCCTCAATTGGATTTAATAAAACTATCATCACGCATTGAAGGAATTTTACCATAGCGGAGGATTAAAAGAGACCACTTCATTTTCACCCCTGTGCCGAACTGTGTTAGTGCCATCCCATAGACTCCTTTTATATATATAATAAAAACACGAGAACTCTTAGTCTTCAAGTCTTGCGATAAGTGAGAATATTTGTTACCAACAAACCCTCGCAAACATCTGGGGCGGGACATCGAAGGACTAGACAGTTCATATGTCGAAAGATTACTTGCTGTTTTTATATACTTTTTATGGATCGCCTGAGGCTGCATTCGGTAAGTGTGTGAGTATATGAGTGTGGATCCTCACGCGTGTTTATGAATGACAGGAAATTTAATCGTTTTCTTTTGTAAACCTGTTGTTAACTTTCTTGCCTAGTAATATAATTTTTCTGTATTCCCTGCATTGTTCCTTTAAGGGGGAGTTGATAATTGGTTAACTCTGTTCACCCCCCCCCCCCCCCTTCCCTCCTTTCCATTTGCTTAGTAAAGGGAAGAACAATTGGGAAGAACAGTTTTTTTTAATCATTTATACCTAACTTTGTAACCCCTCTTTCAGAGTAATTAACTTCACTGTTAGGTTAACGTACCTATTGTTACACCCCCCTTTACTCTGATGTTTCCAATAAATGTAACCGCTTATTTTAGCAGTAACCTCTTCTGTATTGGTTCCAACTTGACTGTAAACCATCAACTGATACAAACTAGATTTGCTGGTTTCTCACTGAATGTAATTAAACGTTAATGTTATTAAGGCCTTTTAAACCACCGCTGATAACGGCGCTAAGTCTAAATGTTATATAATCTCTGTTTACACCCACTGTTGCGAGTGTAGTGGTTTGGTCTATATCATCGCCACACAGGCTAATTTAATATATGTGTGCTGCTGTCCTGTCACTGTGTCTGGAATGTTGACCTGGGTGTGTGTTGATATGTTCGCACACCACAGTGCGTACGTAAGAGTACATGCAGGAGTCAAAAAGGGTTGCAAACGACTGGAACAGTTCGCTACTGTTTATTACGTTGCAACACAGACACGATGACATAAATGACACACATTCGACAGCAAAACACGAATCATATAATTTCCACATTGCATTAAATATATATAATACGGCCTGTCCACATCCTGGCCTAAACAGTACTTCAATACTCAATAAAGCCTGCACCACACGGCAGCTATAATAATGTTCATATGGCCTAAACAGTACTTCAATACTCAATAAAGCCTGCATCACACGGCAGCTATAATAATCTTCATATGGCCTAAACAAATCTTCAATACTCAATAAAGCCTGCACCACACGGCAGCTATAATAATCTTCATATGGCCTAAACAGTACTTCATTACTCCATAAAGCCTGCAACACACGGCAGCTATAATAATCTTCATATGGCCTAAACAGTACTTCATTACTCCATAAAGCCTGCAACACACGGCAGCTATAATAATCTTCATATGGCCTAAACAGTCTTCATTGCTCCATAAAGCCTGCAACACACGGCAGCTATAATAATCTTCATATGGCCTAAACAGTACTGCATTACTCAATAAAGCCTGCAACACACGGCAGCTATAATAATCTTCATATGGCCTAAACAGTCTTCACTGCAGTTTATCAAATAGGCTGTACACACAGCGAAATATATAAGTCGACATTTTCTCAAATCCTACGTAGGCATACATTATCCAAAAACACTGGGACTCGACCTACACGGTCCACGCCCAAAACACAACTCTCCCAAAATCACACACTAGTCCCGCCAAAAAAAACCCGTCACGAGATTCGGTTGTCTTGAACACCGTTCTCGATAACACATGCAGACTAGCGAGCTATTCACATAACTCAAAACAGTACAGAATAAATACATTAAACAGCGTTCACACGCTTATCTGTACTCTGTCACCCGAAAAATAGGAAAAGATAATTCTATCCTAAAGTCAGACAAGTATCCGCTTAATCAAGCGTTGCAACTCGAAATTTAATATGTTCAAAACACCATTCTAAAGATTACTTCCCCTTCCATAAATTCCACTTGCAACAGTTACCACCCGCTCCGGGAAAAAAAATGATTCTATCATTTTTTTTGAAAAAATTAACTCCCAAAAACGAAAAATTTAGAAGACAATTAAGCTCTAACATATGCCTACAAAAATATCTTATTTTAAATCAAAATTAGATATTTACAAGAAATATCAGCATTAAAGTGTAAAGTAGCAATTAAAGCATACAGCATAACCAGCTAAGTATAAAAAGTAATTAGCTAAATATACAAATATGATCAGTTTCAGTTCCAAAATTAAGTTACGTATATTTAGTACAAACCAAACCAAAACAACCAATCGAAAGAGAAAACACAAGATCAATCAAAAGAAGAATGATCTGTAAAAAAAAAAAGTAAGAACTCAACAATACCATATACTCATAATTAAGTTGGACAATTACATGTAAAATAAATACAACTGTCAAAAGTAGATATGTTATATCAAGTCATATAACCACTCCAACAATACAAAGAATAGAGGTATAAGTGTTGAAAGAAGACAAAGTATACAAATAGAATCAAGTAAAACGAAGATGAGGTACGAAAGTATAAACAAGATATGAAATCCATACCGAAAAGACAACAGAAAAGAAGGAATGAAATGAAGAATAGTTACCAAAGACAGATAGAAAGCAAAGGCACGAACGCAAAGAAAGTCAATAACAGTATATACTAATAACTGTTTTGATCAGATAACATATTCAAAAAAAATATATAAACATGATCGAAAGGCACAACACAAAATATCAAAGTATATCTATACTAATACCACCAAAAATAATTTATAACTAAACAAAAGCTAATAAGTAATTTAACTAAGTTATAAGAGTTATACAAAACTAACATAAATAAATTATAGGCATCGAACAAACAAGTAATAGCATTACTATAACTAATACGACCAACGCACAATCAAGCGCTAAAAATAAAAAATACATCATAATAAAAAACAACTTTTTACAAGAACTAATCAAACTACATATCAATGATATCACGAAGTCAAATGCTGGGCACACACAACAAAAAATTACAATGCCAAAAAAAAAAAAAATCATTTTTTTTCAACAGTACCGTACAAACATATTTTTTTTTCTCGATAAGTTACATAAAAACAGTATTTAATTTTTAAGTAGTTCAGTAATACTTTAAGTAAAGCCTAATAATGAAATCAATATTTTAACAAAATGAGTGAAATATAAAACAAAAATCCTATCTCGAAGGAACCTTTAAATCAACACATGTAAATTTAATTTATCCTTTAAGTTCTTTCTGCTGACAATTACGTTCAGCTCAGTAAAATGCTATTTAGCTATAACTTTATCTCTTACTCAAATCGATAAGATGTACATTATAAATAAATCTACCCTTTGTTGCTAATATGAAATATAAAAAAGGTTCTATAAAAATATCTACAAAAAATAAGTTTTTTTTTTAAAAAATAATCTGCTAAGAAAATAATCTACATGTCTGACTGGCAAGAAAATCAAGTTCTGGAAAAATCGAAGTTTCACAAAAAGTTAACAAATCCAAATACAAGATCATGTATGATACATGCAAGCTATTTTCCAAAATTACATTTCACAACATACCAGATAATACACATCTTCTCTGTATGTTCTATATATTAATTAATCATGACATCAAAACATGAGAAAAATATAAATTAAGTGAATAACGAACACTCAGGATTATCTAAAAGTAACCACTACATCAACACAATAAATGAGTTTGTGCAATCTCATCATGTACAAAACTATCCTAAACAACACAGTTGCAAAAATTCTAAGTTGAACAGAGTAGTATAAAGGATAATAATTACATACTACACATTATCAACACAATAATATATAAATAGCATAAAAATGTATTAATACATCATCAAAATACAGACATATAAATAACAATAAAAAATTATGGCAATCAAATGATGCATAGAAATAATCATTACAACAAAATTATATGTTATTTCAAAACAACAACATGTCATGTACTAATATAGAATACAAAAATATTTACTATCTTCACATAAAAAAAAAAATAAATCAGACGCGAAGTCTCCCACTCTCTTGTAAACATGCTTGACCTTCAGAAAGCAACCCCTCAGATTTAGTTTGACGCTGACAGGTTTCGGTTGACTACTCGAGCGGAAAGTTGACTCACATTTCTGACCGTCAATATGTCACAGAAGCCTTGACCCTTATCGCAACGTAGCTTCTGTCAACAAATACAAATGAAAATTTCCATTTTACTCAATAGTGAAATTTAATGAAAAAAAAAAAAACGTAGAAATCACATTTACAATTACCCAGTACCGGCTTGTGTAAAAACCCGGTCTCTTCACGATGTCACTAGCTCTCTCTATCACATGTAGATATCATAGAATTCTTGGGGACAACATGACCGACCTTGAATGTCGCCGCTGCCTTACGCTGAAACAAAGTCTCACATTCACAACAACAAGTAGAGCAAGCAATAGTATTCAAGCATCCACTGTTATTTTTACTCTGTTTACTTTGATTATAAATGACTCTGGGCTCATGTTGAACAAAATTAGCACAATTGCGCTTATTATTTGATCTATGATCAAAATACTTATTATTACCGTTGCCTTGTTTACAAATAATCACTTTAGTCTTTTGTTGAGGAACATTATTCTGGTGATGTAAAGCAACATTTGAAAAGCTATAATCTTTATCATACTTTCCAACATTCTTACAATCAAAACTTTGAGATTTGTTAAATTGTCTACAGTATCTAGGAGAAGGAAAATTATTATTTTCTGATCTCCCTTGGTACTGTTTAATCTTGGGGTTATCTCTCTTACTAGAAGTGTTTTTCTTTCCCCCTATGGGAATATATTTACCAATAGTTTCAAACTGACTGTGCTGAGTTTGACAACTGCCAGAAACAATAGTATCTCTATTGTTCCGCATATGGGTTTCATCTTTGGAACAAGTAGTAATAGTCTCAACACCCGCTATTAATTTCTGAGTATTTCCAGTAGTAGACAAATATTTGCTCTTATGAGTCTTGACCTGAAATATATCACCTTTCTTTTCCTGACCAACGGAACTGCCTGTTACACTAGAATCTTTGTTGGTCTGACGCCAAGAATTATCACTGGAACTATCAGTAATATTAGAACTTTTAAAGTTGTATTTACCACGATAAGATCTGTCTTTACCATGAATGACATCTCTCTGAGCAAAAAGTATATGGGGCTGACTTTTCGCAACTTTCTGTCTATCATTGTGAACATTGACAGAAGAGCACCTTTTGTTTTTCAAAACCATATCTATTAAGCCAAATATTCTTTCCCTTGCTTCCGCAATTTCAATATCTTTAAGTGAAATCGTTTCACTTAACCTTTTATTTAACTCCTTAACAGCCAAAACTTTGTCGCTTTCTTCTGCTAGCAAATTTTCAATTTTAGCGACCTTCTCTTTCTCAGCCGTCAACTCCACTAAAGTCTCTTTCTCGTACTGTTCTTTATTTGCCCTCAACTGAGTCAACTCTATCTGAAGTGTTTCAGTCTGGACATCATCATTGTTTTTTCATAATCTCATTACTCTTCTTGGGGGGTACAATATTCATCTCCCCAATTTGATCACTGAGCATCGCATTATCATTCATCACCTCATGAAGCATTTCTATGTAAGTCTTCTCACAGACATTTCTCTCAACCTTCAATTTCTCATACATCTCTTTCTGTTCTTGAAGTTCCCGCATGAGATTACCTATCTGAGTTTCCAAGTCTTGGACTTTGCTTAAAGTTGAATTTAATGTAGCTTGTGCACTAGAAAGTTCTGAGTTTGATTCAAGTATCTCACTTTTAAGCCTATACACAGTTGCCTGTAGTTCGTTCTCTTTAGCAACACCTTCTAGGAAATTCTCTCTTTGCTGTAGAGCACTTTGTTTGTTTACTTTTGCTTGTTTCTCAATTCTCAATTCCCTTTCCTGCTCATCAGAAGTATGGTTATGGATTATTTTGAACATGCTTTGCACTATATGTCCGTGTTCAAGCTCAATATTCTGTTGCAAAAACACACGAAGGTGCCGTAGCAAATTCACCAAATCCTTGGCCATTACCAAATTGCAAACAAACTTAAAGTTATGTTTCGCAAATAACTCAAGGGATGTTGACACATTAATCAAAAAATCATCCATGATCCATACTCCAAGTCGTGCACCTCTCAATCCCTTACCATCTCTACCTACCACCAATGCAGACTCCAACATAGGCCTTATATCTGTAGGGTACATATCACGATCCATGGTGATTCACTTACTTAATCAACTATATATAGTAATCACTTATAGTTATGACAAATTACTGTCGCAAAAGGTTTGACAATTACCCTTCCAGCTCACAAAGTTAACTATTTGTCAAGAAATGAGCTTATTCATCAATTCTGTATCACCAATTCCTTTTTATAGCACCTTTATCAAGTCACATCATTATCAGGAAAATCGACATATGTCAACAGCCATTAACACCTATGCATCAAATCTTAATCATATGTCAAATTAGACATAAACAACAATAATAACAAAATGAGCAATTAGGGAGGCCTAGCGACATATATGAAGTGACACAATTTACACAAGACACAATCACTTATCTTGTCAATGATCCCGCTTCTTTTCCGCCACGATACTGGATATCACATAGACTGCTAAAACCTCCACTGCGGGAAAGCACTGGAACTTGATTCGCTTGTCTTCAGGTAATTTCGTCAATATGATATGTGCTTAACAATGCACACGTTGACAGGAACCATAATACAGCACACACTGCCCCTCTTGACTCTTCTGTAGTCTGAAATGTACACGGCAACTCCGTGTATCATAACATCTTGAACTTGTGA
The DNA here is from genome assembly GCA_024509875.1 of Oreohelix idahoensis. Classification (NCBI taxonomy): domain Eukaryota; kingdom Metazoa; phylum Mollusca; class Gastropoda; order Stylommatophora; family Oreohelicidae; genus Oreohelix; species Oreohelix idahoensis. Next base: position 67,141 of record JAMPIV010010438.1, on the reverse strand, counting down.
TGGTGATAACTGGCACAGGTAACTCGAATATTGCAGAAATCTGTGACAACCCGTACAAATGCTGGTACAAATACTGTCCAAGTCTAATTGAACTTCCTTGACCACTGCAGACGTTGTTGTAGTCTATAGGCACGAAATAGGACGTCAATTGCTACTGGTGTAAAGTTGCATACTACCAAATAAAGCGTGCGTTGTTTCTCAAATGCGCCACCCACGCAGATAATATTTAGGTCACAGTTCTGAAGTACACCAGATTCAAGCCACGCCTACATAAGGCTAATTATAACACAGTCAAGTGTTCTACCCTCTTGTCACGTGAAAGTCATATGTATTATTTCCAACTTGTAGTGACTGATCCTCTAGATATGTTATGGTCTGGTGGACAAAATTTGCTTCATATTATCCTCTTGCTTCAAGTACATATCAATGTAGAGGTAACAATTTCTTAATCGTATACGCCACCCAGGCACATCTTAAATCATATCCAATGATACAAAACTACGCCACTTAGGCTATCGACGCGAATAGTCGTAGATGTCAGATCCTGTTAACTGAAAACCACCAACTGTTACACCCCCCTTTACTCTGATGTTTCCAATAAATGTAACCGCTTATTTTAGCAGTAACCTCTTCTGTATTGGTTCCAACTTGACTGTAAACCATCAACTGATACAAACTAGATTTGCTGGTTTCTCACTGAATGTAATTAAACGTTAATGTTATTAAGGCCTTTTAAACCACCGCTGATAACGGCGCTAAGTCTAAATGTTATATAATCTCTGTTTACACCCACTGTTGCGAGTGTAGTGGTTTGGTCTATATCATCGCCACACAGGCTAATTTAATATATGTGTGCTGCTGTCCTGTCACTGTGTCTGGAATGTTGACCTGGGTGTGTGTTGATATGTTCGCACACCACAGTGCGTACGTAAGAGTACATGCAGGAGTCAAAAAGGGTTGCAAACGACTGGAACAGTTCGCTACTGTTTATTACGTTGCAACACAGACACGATGACATAAATGACACACATTCGACAGCAAAACACGAATCATATAATTTCCACATTGCATTAAATATATATAATACGGCCTGTCCACATCCTGGCCTAAACAGTACTTCAATACTCAATAAAGCCTGCACCACACGGCAGCTATAATAATGTTCATATGGCCTAAACAGTACTTCAATACTCAATAAAGCCTCTATAATATAATCTTCAATCACACGGCAGCTATAATAATCTTCATATGGCCTAAACAAATCTTCAATACTCAATAAAGCCTGCACCACACGGCAGCTATAATAATCTTCATATGGCCTAAACAGTACTTCATTACTCCATAAAGCCTGCAACACACGGCAGCTATAATAATCTTCATATGGCCTAAACAGTACTTCATTACTCCATAAAGCCTGCAACACACGGCAGCTATAATAATCTTCATATGGCCTAAACAGTACTGCATTACTCAATAGAGCCTGCAACACACGGCAGCTATAATAATCTTCATATGGCCTAAACAGTCTTCACTGCAGTTTATCAAATAGGCTGTACACACAGCGAAATATATAAGTCGACATTTTCTCAAATCCTACGTAGGCATACATTATCCAAAAACACTGGGACTCGACCTACACGGTCCACGCCCAAAACACAACTCCCAAAATCACACACTAGTCCCACCAAAAAACCCGTCACGAGATTCGGTTGCCTTGAACACCGTTCTCGATAACACATGCAGACTAGCGAGCTATTCACATAACTCAAAACAGTACAGAATAAATACATTAAACAGCGTTCACACGCTTATCTGTACTCTGTCACCCGAAAAATAGGAAAAGATAATTCTATCCTAAAGTCAGACAAGTATCCGCTTAATCAAGCGTTGCAACTCGAAATTTAATATGTTCAAAACACCATTCTAAAGATTACTTCCCCTTCCATAAATTCCACTTGCAACACCTATGTTCCTGATATTATCTATCTCTGGACTGGGTTTATCTTTGTCTAATAAGCGGGAAGGGCTTAGTCGATACCAGTCTTCTTCACCCCTCCCAAATTTGTTATTTGCATTTGTGTACTTATGAAAATTTATGTAATACCTGATATTTGTTAGTGATTGATGTTTAAAGTGAATAAAATCACATAAACTCATTTAGTACGGTGTTGGACATACCCACAGCCCAACATTTCCCCTATTCGTTTAATATAGTTTGTATCTACATCGTCTGTGTGTGTGAAAAACACCAAATCGGTGTGCGCGCAGATGCGAGTCTGGAAAACTGGCAAATAATTGTTTGACCAGGAGAGCGGAAGAGAAGATTGAGAGAAGCGATTTGTCGTAAATAAGTCTGTCTTTACTCTCCTCCAGCACGCTGTGAAGCAACTATTTAATATCTACATTTTCTATCACTGAGCTTTCCATCATCATTTTCCACTCTAAACCGGACCACTATTTCTACGACTCTTTTCTCTCAAAATAAATTTACGACACTCTTCTCACCCTCTGACATGTTTTGACTCTTTACAATTCTCTGAACATCTCCGCCTCCTTCGCCTGTGCCAAAATGATGATGACTTTCACAACTGAACACAAGAAATGTTGGATTTCTTCCTAAGTAGACTATACCCTGATCATATTCTCACTTCTGCCTTACAATTCATCTTCAATATCTCTCGGCAACAGGCCCTCAACCGCTGCCAAAAACCACTTCAGACAGAGTTAAGTTAATCTTGGCCAATCACCCTCATAGTGCAGCTGTTAGAAAGATTCTTTTTCACAACTACCCCTTCTTCAGTCTGATCCAGCAACCCCGGAAGCGCTCAACGGTGCACCCTTGGTTACTTTAGGCGTGACTAATACTTCAGGGACCTCTTGGTTCGCAGTCATCAGAACGTCAACAATGGAAGCCACTTTGACACTAAAGTATGCAATCGAGAATGATGCAAAACGTGTCGAGATGTTATCCAGACACGTAAAATAGCATTGCCAAAAGCCAAGTTTACCATCACTAATGGCTGTACATGCGAGTCACGCAACGTGAAATACACCACCATACACAAACGTTGCAGTAGAACTTATATACGTAACTCTGGTAAACGACTTGGTGATCGGATTTGCCAACACCTCTATTCGACATCTCTTGGATGACCCCTTCACCAGTAGGTATCTATTTCAATAGCCCAGAACACTAAGGTGCCCTAGACATTCGGGTCACCGTGATCAGTGTCCACTGATGACAAATGGGTTTCATCTTGAACAACGTTTAATCTACCTTGTGGGATGCTTTACACCCGATGGCTTTAACACCAAACACCGCTTTGTCTGAGACGGCCTTTTATATGTTATATATTATTTATTTCTTGATCTCTATTAACTTTGTGTGTCTTCACATCTCGCCACTCCCCTTCTCGCCTCTTTCTTCAGCAGTGATTTCTCTTTCTCTCTCTCACTATCTCTCTCTCTCTCTCTCTCTCTCTTTCTCTCTCTCTCTGTGTGCCCATATATATGTGTGAATGTACATGCATGTGCTGAATTACAGAACGTAGTTCTTCTTCTTCTTTGTACACTCTGAGACGTCTACCTAAATCCTTTCAAAGAAAGTAGTGGTCAGCTTGAGGATTGGTACAAGTGACGGCCATATGTGCTTTCTTTGTTGCTCATAAGTTGGCGTCTTTGAAGGCGATGTTCAGCAATTATTTTATCGGTGATGATGATGATGATGATGATGATATAATCCCTTTAGCTGTGAGCAGGTAGCTCTTGACAGCCCATTGCCTCTCTAGCAAAGGTACAAGTCTTCCTCAGTTGTTGTGATGATGTGTAGAGTGTATTGTGGATGGTTGGGTGCGATGGGAGTAGCTGGTGTCGCAGGTCAGTTAGTCTTGGGCACTGTAACAGCAGGTGCTTAACTGATTCCTCATGGTGGTAGCAGGGCCTACAGTTTAGTTCACGTAGTGAGTCTTTTCTATTTAAATGTTTATTGACCTGTTCTCAGCTGGAAAATCAAACTCTGATCTCTTCTTTTCAGTTGTTTAACTGGATCTTGAGGGTTTGGTTTAGCTTGATGTTTGAAGAATGGACGCCCTGTCTGGGAGGTAGCCCACTGGTTTAGCCATTCTTGCCTATAATTGTTTCTCAGGATCTGTTGGCAGGTTTGCAGTGTGGTACTTGATGGGAACTGGGGCAGTGCTGCTCCATTTTTGAATAGTTTATCGGATTTTTCATTTCATGGGACTCCGACATGCCCAGGGATCCACTGGAGTGTAACTTCGACGCAATAGGAAGTGAACAGTTGGTCAATTAATCTACAGATGTTATTAATTAATATCAGGAGACATTTTGCTTTCTAGGGCTTGAAGTGCTGAATTTGAGCCTGAGAATATAACGATATCCTCAGGTGGAGTAATGCCACTTTCAAAGTCTGAGATTATCCGGCACAATGCTTTTTCTAGTGCTGTTATTTCTGCATCATTGCTGGAACAATTTTCTCCGCAAGGGACAAAGATGCAAGGGTGGTCTTCTGGGTGCAGGTTGGGGTATTTTATCACTGGTGGTAGCTTTAAATGCACATCCATCTATGTAGACATGGACGATATCTTGTGGATATGAGTATAGTTTCTAAAGCGATGGTTTTCAGCAGTGGTGCTAGAGTGTTCTTGTCTGCTGAGGAGTCAAGAGAGTTCAGTTCTTACTGTAGGAGTAGTTGCCTGCCAACAAGGTGGTTCATTATTGATAGTTATCATAGGCTTTCTAACTACTGGTAGGTGGTGTTTGATACTAGCCTCTCTTGCATTTTTAAGAAAAGAGGTCTTTTGTATTCTGTGTTTTTGGTGCCACTGCTCTATCATTTTCCTATTCTTCTCCGTTGTGTCCATCCTCAGATACCTTTCGTATGTTGCCACAGCTGAGCGTTCTCTTCATAGGTTTAAAGGTTCAATATTGGTGTTGATTTCACATGCACCAGTCGGCGTTGTCTTCATGGCACTACTTACAAACCGTACAGCGTGATTCTGCACTTTGTCTATCTTTTGTAGGAGGCTTTTGCTTGCAATAGTTTGGAGGGGGAGAGAGTAGTCAATTACTCAGCGGAAATATCCAGTATAGAGTTGGCGTAATGAGTGCTGGTCTGCTCCCCACCCACAAGAGGAAAGGTGCTTGGTGAGCGTAAGTCTCATGGATGCTTTCTCATTCAACTTGTCTATGTGGGGTTTCATGGTAAGTCTACGGTCAAGCTCGACTCCAAGATATCTCGGGCATTCTTCGTATGCTAGTTTCTCTCCATTCATCCAGACCTCAATGTTTTTCTCATTAACTCTCTTGTTTAGACTAAACAGGCCGTACACAGTTTTCTCTACATTAATTTCAAGTCTCCACAACTGGCAGTATGCAGAGATGGTTGTCAGGTTCTTGTTCATATTTTTGGTGATGGTTTGGAGATGTTTTCGTTTTGTCCAGATGGCTAGGTCATCAGCAAATAGCGCTGTTTGGCAGGTGATGACATTTGGGAGGTCATTTATTATTTTATCGGTGCCACAGATATTCTCATCGGTAGTTCTTATCTTTAGCTTGTTGAATAGATGATATCCCAATCTGTTGTGGCCCGTGCGAAGTCTGAAGATTTTCACTTTTTTTTCTGCTGAGGTGGTAATATGCATCCTGTTGTGTGTGTCATGGATACTCTGTATCACATTTATTTCTGTATCTGGTTCTGATAAAACTCTTTGCCTCTTCGAAAGGTATGCTTGTATCAGGTTGAGGTAGCTCCCTACCTTCCTTTGCCAATCTGTTGGCCTCTTCTTGCTGAGGATGCTAAAGTGAGATGGGATCCAATGTAACACAACCCTTTTGAATCGTTGACATAGTTTGTGGAGCACAACTCTTAGGTCATCTAGTTTGGCATTAGTTTGGCTCCTCGGTGTTTCAACTACTGGCAGTACGTCTGTGAAAAAAACAACTTGTCTCGCGGTGCTTTCCTTTGCCATTAGAACATCTTCTGCAGCTTTTAAGGCCTCTGCCTCCGCTCTTAAATTACTGGAGAATTTTCCTGTTGCCACTAATATATTTTTGTGTGTGTACCATTGCTTAAGCGCAGAAGCACACTTAAGACAGTGATAATATTGATTACTTGATTTCATATTACTGAAGTTAAGTATGTTTAATTTGAAAACACATTGAGAATTGTATTATTATTTGGCAGAAATGAAAAAAGGCAACAATTCATATTTCTTTATCCTGATGAAATAAAGATTTAGATCCTTCGTTATTTCATTTATTCTGTGTATTTTGTTATTTCCTTTTTGTTTTTCATCGTGTCTGCCTTTATACTACATCCACGCGCGTTAGTCCTTACCAGGATCCTTTCGGGTGGCCATCTTGTCTACACTGAATTCAATGACAGCATCGGATATTTCCATTTTCGGATAGTTAAATTTTTATGTTTTAACTTAGTTCACACTTTCTTTCTCTTCTGTTTTTATTCATTCAACCCTGGCGAAGGCCGTGTAGCCGTAATGTAGGCATTTTATTTGTACTTTATCCCGGTAAAGACACATTGCCCATTTATGTTGATCCCGCCTTTCAGAATCGCAATATATTATGTACAGTCCTAAGGTTAACTCAAAGTAAAGAGAAAGACACATCCTGTACAGTTGGATGTGCTTATTTCCCATCCGAAAATAAACCGTATCTGGCAACGAAAGTCTGAAACTTGCAACTTTATTTCCTCTTTTGACAGTGATAACTTGCGGGGTGTGGTTAGGATTGATCACTTTCCTTCGCATGTATCGTATAAACCTTCTGTGGATGGGATGGAGCGAAGCTCCTGACTGGGTTGGAAGGAAAGTCTACAGGCTCCCCAGCCTCGCAATGACATGTCATTGGGCCGAAGGGCTGAAAGCCCAAGTGCCGCTGGTGTTAAAAAAAATCGTATCTCCCTCCCAGTTCATCCATTCCCTGTCATTATTTCTCATTTGTGTGTAACGAACAATTTGTCTACTGCCTTTCGAGTCTTGATTTCTTATTCATTGCATCGTTTTTATCGTTTCCAATTCAACTTTGTTTGAACTATCTCATCTTTTCTGTCTTATACATGCCGTATATTTCATAACTGTAGAACAGGTGTTGAGAGTAGATAGACCTAGAGAATTGCACAATATAGTAAAACAGTAAATAACAAGAACTAAAATTAATATGTACGGATTAATGATGGTGTGAGGATAAGGGGTAGTCTGCTGGCGTGCTTGTGTGTATGATGGCAGAAAACTGGTGGCGTGGGTGTAATCTCAGACACCCCCACGCTTTCTCGCCCTTTTTCACCTTGCTAACAACAGGGCAGTTATGAGGGATTTTTTTCGTTCATTTGTTGTTGTTGTATGTATTGGTTTTTGTTTTTTAATTGTTTGTTTGCTTCTTGGAAAGGGGAGGTCACCCACACATACATAATTTTGGTTTTGATATACCGTATTTGGGCTGAATGGAGGGGGGAGAAAATACTATATTGTCTTAAATTCACTATATATCCTAATTATAACTCATCTTTTCTGTCTTATATATGCCGTATTTCTTATCACATCCATTACATCTTTTCTATCTTATCCATGCAATATTTCTCATCACATCCATTATATCTTCTCTGTCTTATTCATGCAATATTTCTCATCACATCCATTACATCTTCCCTGTCTTATCCATGAAAATTTCTCATCACATCCATTACATCTTCCCTGTCTTAGCCATGCAATATTTCTTATCACATCCATTGCATTTTACCTGTTGTATCCATACAATATTTCTTATCATATCCATTACATCTTCCCTGTCTTATCCATGCAATATTTCTCATCACATCAATTACATCTTTCCTGTCTTATCCATGCAATATTTCTTATCACACCCATTGCATTTTATCTGTCTTATCCATGTAATATTTCTTATCATATTCATTACATCTTCCCTGTGTTATCCATGCAATATTTTTATCACATCCATTGCATCTTCCCTGTCTTATCCATGCAATATTTCTTATCACATCCATTACATCTTCCCTGTCTTATCCATGCAATATGTCTCATCATATCCATTACATCTTTCTTGTCCTATCCATTATTCTTTACTTGTCTTTTCTTATCCCGTCTATATTTATAGACTTATTCATTCATCCATGTTCCATCATGCTCTATTTCTGTTCGTGACCTCCATGACTTAATCGATCACTTTTTTTTTTAAGGGGGGACATTTTATTTTGGCTTTCCACAGTGTGGCCATTCCAAGAGAAATCAGCAAATCTAGACCACGTCATTTCTCAGAATGTATACCATTACGAAGTTTAAATGATAAAGTAGATAGAAAATGTCACTTCAGTTTCTTCTTGCATGTGCCCTTGTCTTTTGTTGGGGGGATCCGCGGTAGCGCTGTGGTTAGTGCACTGGCTTCCTAGCTCGATGGTCCATGATTCGATCCCCAGTTGAGGTGGGATTTTTTAGACCGCAAACGGCTCCGGGGTCGACCCAGCCTCATGAATTGAGTACCAGGGGAATTGTGGGAAGGTTAAGGCGGTCGTCGTGATGATGACCACATCACCCTTAGTGTGCCGATAGTCAAGAATATATGGCCCTAAGTCCATATTTCCAATATACCTCAATGGGCGTGTAACGGGATCCTTTACCTTTTTTTAACCTTGTTTTTTATGTCAAACGCGTGCGGCTTACATAACTTGTGCTTTGAGTTTTTCTTACGGTCTAACACAGGTAGCCTATACTTTGGAAAGGGAGATAATGTCAGAAGTATATTTTTTTTAATTGCCAGTTTAATTTTAGTCACATATATGAATGAAACAGTAATCACGGATAAGATGTATATATTTTGTGGACATGGTAACAGCATAAAGTAAAGTACTTTGTTACGTGATGAGGAAGCTGCTAATTTCTATTAATTCTTAATAAATATGTATATTTTGGTTACTTATTATTCTATTAGTAATGTAAAGCCAAATTCGAATCTGATTATTGGAATAAAGCAGTATCGTTGCCTCGAACTCAGTTTAGACCGCTTCACACTATATCTGAAAAAAATCCTTCTAACGTCGATCAGTCACACGAGGTTGTCCAATGTCTCCATTACTATATATACTAGTTTTGGAAAATCGTATTAGAAAACATCAGGAAAAAATACAAACATTAAAGGCGTCTATGTACCATCATCATCATCATCAGTTGCCATCTCCACAACGAAGGTTGGCTGTAAAGGATCTCCAACGTCTTCTGTCTCTTGTCTTGATGGTGCACTCTGATAGACTCTTTCCTGTCCATCTCTTGATGTTGTCTTCCCACTTATAGCGCTGTCTTCCCCTTGCACGTTTGCCTTCAACTCTCCCTTCTGTTATGGTCTTCTGCAAGGTGTTATGCCTTTTTATTTGGGCAAAGTATGTTAGCTGTCGAACTTTGACCTCCCTCATTAGTTCTCTTTTCATACCTAGATTTTCTAGGACCTCCTTATTTGTTTTCATCTCTTTCCATGAGATACGCCCCATTCTTCTATATATCCACATTTCAAGAGCCTCAATTCTTTCTTCCAACTGCTTATTCATCGTCCATGTTTCTGCACCATACAGAAATGCAGAATATATATAACACTTTATGATTCTCAGTTTTAATTGCACACGACCTTGTCTGACACCTCTTTTTATGGTGAATAATTCCTTCCAGATCTTACTGTGGCAGTTTGCTCCCAATAAAGGTTACTGAGTATTCTTATATCTTTTCCATCAATACCTATGTCTTAGAGGCATTCAATTATTTTCTCATGATGGACTCTGTCAAAAGCCTTCTTATAGTCAATGAAGCACATATACATACTTTTTTCCAACGGGCTGATCACCCGTTTGCCAGTCACTTTGATTACGGAAACAACAACAAACGGATTGATTTGTCGTTGCCCTAAAGACGCCATTAGGCGTGATGGGAACAACGGCAAAGAAAATCTATTCGCTGTTGTCCTTAAGACGCCATTAGGCGTAATGGCCACTGACTGCTTTGCCGGTCGTTGGCTAAGGACGGAAGAAGAAGACATACTTTTTTGGACCTCTGTATATTTTTCTGCTAATATTCTTAGGCAAAATATTGCCTCTCTTGTTCCACTGTTCCGTCTAAAACCAAACTGTTCTTCCTGGATTTCGCTGTCTACTTTACATTTTATTCTTTCCTGTATGATTTTGAGCAGTATCTTAATTGCATGACTCATCAGGCTGATTGTTCTGAAGTCTGAACATTCTGTTGCATTTGGTTTTTTAGGCAATGTTATAAAAACTGATGTCTTCATGTCGTGTGGTATATATCCTGTATTGTATACATCGTTGCATATTTCTGTGATTGTATCTATACCAAAGCTCTCCAGAGCTTCTATCATTTCAATTTTTATGTTATCCATGCCTGCTGATTTTCCTTTTTGTATCATATGAATGGCATTCTCTACTTCTGATCTGAGAATGTTTGGGCCTTCATTAGAATCTGGTGATGGTTTTTTACCTCAGTTGTCCTCGAAAAATTCTTTTACGTATTCTGCCCATCTGTTTGATATGTCTTTCTCATCAAGTAATATTACACCATTTTTGTTCTTGATACAGCTTCCTCCTTGTGCAAACCGTGACCGATTTGATAATTTCTTTATTTCTTCATGCGTATCTCTTGTCCTGTGCTTTGCTTCCAAGTCTTCTATTTCCTTGCATTTTGTTTCTATCCACCGTTCTTTTGCTTCTCCACACATAGTACGTATGTCATTGTCTATTGTTTTATATTCTGGAGTGTTTTTTGCTTTCTTTCTTTCGGTCATTTTATTCATGATACTAATATCATACGCTGATGACACCGTTTTTTTCCCTTCAAACATTTCATCAATAAAAAATATCCTAGTTACCTTTCATAAATTTAGCAAAAGTAGCGGTTCAAAAATCAACATTAACAAATCACAAATTATGGGCAAATAAAACAGACTTCCCTCCCCATCTAATTCAAACAAATAATATGAAAATATATGGAATAGATTTCACATCTGTACCATGAAAAATAAACAAAGTTATGTGGACAACTGTGACCTCAGAAACGGAGAATAAATTAGAACGTTACAAATTTTAATCAATTAATACCCTTTAGCTCCCCAAGGAGCATAGGCCTTCCACAAACACAAGCCAAGTCTTCCTGTCACGTGCCATCCGCTCAAGTTCTTTCCATGTTTTCCTCATAATTTTCACCTCTGTATCCAGTTCTCTTCTCCAGGTGTTTTTCGTCTACCTCTGCCTTTCTTTCCCTGTGGATTCCAGAACAAGGACTTGTGACGAAATGGACGACCTCTATCGATCTTTGGTTCTCTCCAGCAGTATCAGTACATTTGTGGTACTGATTTTTATTAGGTGCTGTCAATTATCGCACTTTGCGTTCTTTCCTTTCTTTCTTTCTTCTGTTTTTTTCTGCTAAGTAGGAGATATTTGATTTTATCAAATCACCCTGTAGGTGATAAATATCACATTTGCAAGGAGCGCCTGATACGATATATCACATTTGCTTGACGCTACCCAGATTTGGACTAGGAAACTGAAGAAACACGGAGTCAGAGGGGGAATCTATGGTCAAAATTAAAGACACCCAGACGTGTGTAAGAGAACGATTCGTCTCTTTTATTCATCTGAGCAAACAAGCCTGTAGCCAGGATTAGCTTATTGGTGATACGAGCAGAAAGTACTATCTCTGGAACCAAGTGAAGGTAGAAGTGGACTGACGTTTTGCGAGACGCCATCATAAGAGGGTCTTGTAGACAGACGCAGAACCAACTTAGCCGTTACTCCTTGACGTTCTGGGAACGTGCGGCGCCTGAACATTGATCAGAGACGAGCGAGAGCAGAGTGGAAAGGAACTGACCCAGCGGGAAAAGAAACTACCATTGGCAGCTAAGTGAAAATATCCGCTGCCAAAAGTGACCTCCTGATAAGTGCAGATGTGATGAAAGGGAAATGATCTTGGGAAATACGTGTTGAGTAGAGTTAATTTTGGGTTAGAGTACTTGCTTACAGATTGGTATGGATTTGTTTAAAGATATCTCCTCTTAGTTTCGTGGAAGACAGTATGTCAGATAGCAGGTGAACTCTGGTCATAATGTACTGTTTCTGAACTGTTTTTGAGTGATGTGTGAATAGCTCTCGCGGCTAGTTTCCGCAGGGATTTTTGAGAGCAGTGTTAAGAGAACAGTAGATTCTCGTGACTGTGTGAACGGGGTGTGTTCCCGTGGGTTCAGTCTATGCAGGGTTTTTGACTGAGGTGGTCAGCCCTAAGGTGGTTTTTGGATAATGTATGCCTGCGCAGGGCTATAGAGATTTTGTAGGCCTTGATTATTATATATCTGCCGTAGATGCAGTATTTGTGCACTGATGTGAAGTATAGAGATTTTGTAGGCCTTGATTATTATATATCTGCCGTAGATGCAGTATTTGTGCACTGATGTGAAGTATAGAGATTTTGTAGGCCTTGATTATTATATATCTGCCGTAGATGCAGTATTTGTGCACTGATGTGAAGTATAGAGATTTTGTAGGCCTTGATTATTATATAACTGCCGTAGATGCAGTATTTGTGCACTGATGTGAAGTATAGAGATTTTGTAGGCCTTGATTATTATATAACTGCCGTAGATGCAGTCTTTGTGCACTGATGTGGAGTAGAGATTTTGTAGGCCATGATTATTATATAACTGCCGTAGATGCAGTCTTTGTGCACTGCTGTGGAGTAGAGATTTTGTAGGCCATGATTATTATATAACTGCCGTAGATGCAGTCTTTGTGCACTGATGTGGAGTAGAGATTTTGTAGGCCATGATTATTATATAACTGCCGTAGACGCAGTCTTTGTGCACTGATGTGAGGAGTAGAGATTTTGTAGGCCAGGATGTGTAAGGGCCGTATGGTGTGTTAACTACATTATGAAGATTCATGTTTCGATGTAACTGTATTCGTCTAGATCTACGTGATGTTATAATTGTAATAAACCATGGTTAAAATATCATCAGACGTTACACCATTCCATGACTTGGTGTGTGCGCTACTGTGAGTGACTGTCTCAAACCACACTCACCTTCTTCACCATAATTAATTACATATAACATTTGGATTCTCCTTCACTAAAAAAAGTCTTTAATTATCAGTGGTGGACCAAACCAACGGGTCGTAACACCCACATTACATTCGCGTAACAAGAGGGTAAATTAGGTCAGATTCTGGACCAGTCATTACAAGTGGGAACACTGAACTGTGTTATGTTTGGCTCTGTGTGGGCGTGGCTTAATTCAAGTGTACACAGGTATCAGCTGACTGCGCATATCCATCCTCATATCTTGGCGTGTTGTAGCAACTAAACTGACTTTATCAGTTGGTTTCCATATCAAACAGCTGTTATCTGATAGCGACATTGATGCCATAATTGTTACAGTGCTTGTTCCAGTCTTTCCATATGCAGATTCAACTATAGGTGCAGTATTTTGGAGAGTTCGTCTGCACGTATACCTCAAGTGATTGCAGGGTTGCTGTGATCGGTTCCTGTCGTCTGATGCATTGTTGAGGACATACTGTACAGTGGCAGGGATTTGAAGACAAGAGTGCCTAGTCCTTGTACCTTTTCTGCAGTGGAGTGTTTTAACGTCAGAACTTTGTGATATCCAGTGTGTTGGCGGAAGGGTCAGGATTACCTTCAGTTAAGTGCTTTTGTTGTGTGTAAATGTTGCCACTTCTGTCCATGTCAACAAGCCTCAATCTGCACTATCCTATTCTATTGATAACTATTGTTGTTGTTGTCGATAATTATATCGATTAATTATAGAATGTGATGATGTACAGGGATTGATGATACAATATTTGAGATCTAAACTTGATTTGGTATAATGAAAGTTTAATTAAGACATATATGGTTGACTAAGTAAACAAGTCACAATGGATTCTGATACAGATCCGGAGGATATGAGACCTGTATTAGAGTATCTGTTTCAGGAAGGAACAGATTATCAGGGATTAAAAGGCCCAGAGCTTGAGTCACATGTTATGGACAAGTTTTTGGTCTCTGCATCGAGATCTCTAAGAGAGTTTGCTAATGAGAGATTTCAGTCAATTCCTCATGTGAGTATGGCTGAGGATCTGGCAAGGTTATTGGTTTTGGACCTTCGTCTGTTCTTGGACAATTATATTAGTATAAAACGTGATAACATATTGAAGAGTATACGTACGTTATTGCTCGACGGCATCCATAGTGACCAGAAAGAAGAGTTAAGGGATGAGAAGCAAATAGGAGACATAAAACAGAGTACACAGGAGCTAAGGGAAAGTTGCTTAAAAAGTACTACTGAAGTGAATAAGCTGCAGGAAAAAGTGACTAAACTTACAGGTGATTTATGTAAATCTAATTCTGAGCTTGCTTGTGTTCGAGCAAAATTAGACTCGGCATTGTGCAAAATTAAAGAGATGGAAGCTCAGATTGGGAAAAAAAATGGCGAAATTAGAAATCTGACTCAAAAAGTTCAAGAGAAGACGGAGATTTGTGGTTGCCAAATTAAAGAAAAGGATACCATATCCCTAGAGAAGGTTGATAGGCTTACGAATAGTCATGATATTGAGATTGAGAGGATTGATAAAGAGAGAGTGAAAGAATTAATGGTGGAGAAAGACAAATTGTTTAAGATTGAAAATTTGCTAGCAGAGGAAAGCTGCAAGGTCTTAAAAGCGGAGAGTTTAAACAAGAAATTAAGTGAACAGATTGCACTTAAGGACTTTGAGATTGTAGAAGCAAGAAGAAGAATAAATGGTCTGCTTGACGTAGTCTTGAATAGCAATATGTATTGTTGTTGCGTGATAAATTCTCGCAACATCATTTTATTACAATATCTATTTTATAACGCAAGGGCAACAACTGCTTGAAATTTATAGTTACTTTTCTCGGTAAGCATTTGTCTTCTCGCGTTGGTATCGAATGCAGTTAAGTTTGAGCTGTGGTCATTTTGCGCTGGACTGCGCATGACTTGTCTTGCTTCTTGGTCGATCGGTTTCCGCCCACCACTAGTGGAGTGAGCGATTTGGAATGGCGAAAGAGATGCCTCGTTGAAGAGGGGATCTCCGCTATTTTTTGTTCTGTCAGGGATGTGTAGTCCTCTTAATGGATATTTCGTTTATTCGAGATAATACCTCTAGTGTTTCCCACATGTCGGGAGGCGTGATATTTCTGTGTATTTCATGAAAGCAAGGTAAATTAACATTTTCATTAACTCTATCGATTTTTGGTCGTGAACGATTTCTGGCTCATAGCCTGTCTTCGAAAGTCGTCGTCACGAGATGTTTTCCTAGCTCACATGTCGCTGTATTGTGCTGCATCAGTTGATGCAGGTCCCAAGGACTATTACTTGCTACTTGGTTACCTGAACTAGGTTTGAAAAACCTTTGTTATCTAGAGGATATTTTTGAGGACATTATTTATACTTCGGCAGACGTGTCTGTCTTGCTGAAGTCAGATTAAGGAGAGTGAACTGATCTCATACATCTGGTTATCTCCTGGCTGTTATAGAAAAGGATGGAGTTTTTCACCTGACTACATTTACAGCACTTTGAAATATAACATGCATCTGACTCATCATTGTAATGCTGTCTACCGTCTATTGCTGTATTGAATGTTGCTGTGATAATGACTGTTTGATGTGCCTACATATTCGCGTAACCATTTTGTCACTGTGGCGTCCACAATAAATAATGAAGAAAAACGTCAACGGCTGTTTCAAGAATCATTGACTTTATACGTCGTGAGTTTACTGACGTCCTATGTGGATTGCCCTGTTATTTTTGTATGAACATTGTTTTGACTGAACACATCTGCACACTACACAAAACCAGACATGCGGATACCATCCATCATCATATGGCATCACGCATCATTTGGTGGCCATAAGCTGGTTTGATTCTGGTACCAGCAAACACGGGGTCCCTTACCCACTTCATTTTCAACAAGAATTCATCAACATCCTTCAAGAAATTAACATTCTTCAAGACAGTCAACATCTTCAAAATTTTCAAAGTACTCGGCGTTGCCCGGTAAAAGTCAAAATTTCAATTTTTTGACGGAAACAAGAATTTGACAGTACCCGGCGTTGTTACATGTTGCCGGATAACTCGGACTGCTGTTATCTTTTACGCAAGTCAAGCAAGTTGCTGCTGTCAAGGTTCCAGTGCTGTCGTTTTTGTGAAGGTCAAGTGCCGGTTGAAACGGGTTGTTTTCTGAAGAAGAAGGCCAAGTACCGATTTCCATCAACTTACTTTTGGATTAGAAGGTCAAGTGCCGAAACAACTCAACACACAGTATTTCAGAAGCTCTTGTACCATCGTGTTAGCAGTGGAAGCAGTTCAGATGTGCCATCATCGTTGGAGCTTCGCTCTTTAGGACGTTGATTGACATCCGTTTTTCTGCTGTTCGACGATTGGAAGCCTATAAGTTAAGTGGCCTGTTTGTATGTAAACTGTGCCCTTATACTTCTGCTGAGTCTTCTGTGTATCATCTCATTCTATATGTTATATGTCTATATGTTATTTGTATATTTATATGTTTATATTTCAGCGGGTTCTCGGTTGGGTGGTGTCTCCGTTAGATTATGCCACGTCATAGAGGTCGTCTATTGTGAGCGTTTTCTGTAGGGTTTGCAAATTTCCGATACTGGAATTTGCTAAGCGACTTCTGTTGCTATTTATGTTAGCTGTGATGACATGTTTTAATATTGTTTTCGTTATTATTTCGCATTCTTTAGTTTTGTTTTGATTTGTTTGTATTTGTTAGCCTACTCTTGTCTATAATTTAGTTTCATACAACATTTTTGTTTATACACTGTGGGGTCATGTATTTTGTTTAATTCTATCGTAGATATCGTCACATTTTTTGTGATATTTCATTAATTTCTGCTTTATTTTTAGTTGATTTCTGCGAACGTTTTTGTATTGTTGCTGATCTTTGTTATTGTTTACATTGTTATTGTTTACATTGTTTGCATTGTTTACATTTTCAATGTTTACATTCTGCATGTGTTTACATAGTCATTGTTTACAGTTATAGTAATTAGTTAATGGGCTATGCTAATGCACTGTTACTACTACACTGATGATAAATGAATGATGAATAGTGTTGTGCACTATTGAATGAGAAGTGCACTTATGATCAAGAATTGATTGGTGATATTTCATATACAAGTTCTTTGATTGGAGACTTGTTTCCCACAGAGACTGGGATAATATAAGGTGATGTGAATATACAAGTGCTTAATTAAGACTTGTTACACTTAGGTTTGAAATAAATTAGTTAATTATTTCAGGTTTTGGACGCATATGTTAGACAACATGTCTACATTTGAGCACTTTATTGAGCAGGGTAAATTGCTTGGGAAGACTGGTGATAAGTTAGAAGAATTTGCAACTGCTCGATATGATAAAGCAATGGAAGCTGAACAAAAGAAACTGCAGATGGAAGCTGAACAAAAGAAACTGCAGATGCAGGTGGATGAAAAAAGATTCCAAATGGAAATGGAAAAACAAAAAAGGGAATCAGAAGCTGAGGAAAGAAAACTCCAGCTAGAGGCTGAAAATAAAAGACTTGAAAAAGAGGCTGAAAATAAAAGACTTGAAAAAGAGGCTGAAAATAAAAGACTTGAAAAAGAGGCTGAGAATAAAAGACTTGAGAAAGAAGCTGAAAGACTTCAAATAGAGGCTCAGGCTGAGGAGAGAAGATTACAGAGAGAGTCTGATGAGAGGAAAGAGAAAGCAAAAATGGAACATGAAGAAAAGGTCTTAGCTTTAGAGTTGGAAAAATTGAAATTGATGAACATGAGTAATGGTAATGATTCAAACAAGGGTTCATCTTCTGGTAAGGCTAATAATGATACTTTTAAGATTAAGTTACCAACTTTTAGTCCTTCCAGTGATGACATAATGTTCTATCTGGACAGATTTGAACAAGCATGTACAGCTCATAACATAGACAAAGCAAAATATGTTTATCAGTTATCAGGGATACTGACAGGTAAAGCTCTAAGTATATTAAATATGGTGGATGAACCTGACAAGAACAATTATGAGGTTGTCAGGGCCGCTCTGTTAAAGAAATATCAGCTTAACGAAGACGGCTATCGTCTACAATTTAAAAACATGTTACCTGAAAATGGAGTTGAATTCTCCGAGTTTATTGCAAGAATACGCATTACTTTCTCACGATGGGTTGAACTATCTAAGACGGAAAAAACTTATGAAGGACTTATGGACTTAATACTTAGAGACAAAGTCATGTCGTCTGTCAATGGGTCTTTCCTTGCTTTCCTTCATGAACGTAAACCTAAAACAATAAAAGAAATGGAAGATTTCTGTTGCCAATACGTAACTGCACACCCACACATAACCATGGGTAACTCTAAGGTGAAAGAAGGTTTACCAGTTGCTTCGGCAGCTCCGTATGGTCAAAACTTTGCTCGTAGATTCCAACAAAATTTTGATAGAAAGAGCAGCGGTAATTTCTGTCAAAATCATGGAAACCAATTTCATGGTGATTCTTCTTCGAAGAATTGGAGACAACCTGATAGTGGTCGTTACTATCATCCTAATAATTATAAGCATTTCAAAAGAGGATATGGTAATAGAGGTTATTCCTGCCGAAGACCTCAGAACCAAACAAATAGATGTTCGCATCAATGTGAACATGATAGTAATCGTGGAAACTGGAATTCGAACCAGGATAACAATTACAATAGAGACAATAATAACTGCAGAGATAATAATAACTCTGATAACTTCAGAGGTAATAATAGTCGGGGTAGATCTCAACACAAAAAAAAGAGATATCAGCAGGCTAATGCTGTACAACAGGAAACTGAGGGAGCCTGTAATCATGTTGTTGATAATAAAAACTTTGACGCTGTCACTGGTTCTGCTTTTGACT
This sequence comes from Oreohelix idahoensis, assembly GCA_024509875.1. Lineage (NCBI taxonomy): Eukaryota > Metazoa > Mollusca > Gastropoda > Stylommatophora > Oreohelicidae > Oreohelix > Oreohelix idahoensis. The sequence continues at coordinate 48,155 of JAMPIV010010438.1, read as the reverse complement.
TTGAGAGAGCAAACAAATGCCCCCAATGCAGTACTTTATTCGAACCGGGTACCATAACTACTTTGAGTTGTGGTCACCCACTTCCCGCTCTTCCTGCTGCTGTTGCGCATGACGGGAGGGGTTCTTTAATTCTACATAAGGGTCTTGTTAATGATACTCCGGTCTCACTACTTTTCGATTCCGGATGCACCACTATTGGTGTTAGACAATCGCTTGTAGATCCATCTTGTGCTACAGGAAAGGTTATTAAATGTGTCACATTTGGCGGCACTCTAGAAAAATATCCTACTGCTGTAATTCGCATTGCCACTCCTTTCTTTACTGGAGATGTGCATGCTTGTCTCTTACCTAATCCTATTGCGGACCTTATTATTGGTCGTATTCACGGAGTTAGGGAGTGTACCCCACAGCAGATTGCTGCTTGGGAAGATAATAACATGCAAGCTACAAATGCAGTAGTTACAAGAGCACAAGCTCTACAAACACCCGAAACTTCACTGAATAGTGATAATGAAGTTGATAGCCAAGATAGTCACTTAGTAATCACTCGTGACTCTTTCATAAAATTGCAAGAAGAAGATCCTTCTTTAAAAAAATTCTTCGTTCTTGCGAAGAAAGGTGATCCGAATCAGGATACAAATAGAAAATCTTGGATTGCAATGAGAAACGGCGTACTTGTACGTATGGTACAAGATTCGACTACGTCGGCACATTCGCAAATTCTTGTTCCCAAGAGCATGAGAGTGCAAATATTACAACATGCTCATGACTCGCAATGTGCTGGACATATGGGTTTTTGCCGTACGAAGTCGAGAGTCCTTGCGGCTTTCTTTTGGCCTTTTGTCAATAAGGACATTCGTATTTACTGCCGATCATGCAAGGTATGTCAGGAGGTCAAATCTAGAGGACCACGACATGCTGCGCCTATCCAGGCTGCTGACATTCCTATTCGGCCGTTCCAGAAAATGGCCATAGATATTATTGGCCCTTTTAAGGTCAAGTCGGCCAGAGGACATCAGTTTATCCTTACATGTGTCGATATGTGCACACGTTGGCCAGAGGCTATTCCTCTTAAGAGCATATCTACTACAGATATCGCAGATGCTCTTTGGTTGATATTTTCTCGCTTGGGGTTCCCCAGAGAAATATTATCAGACCATGGCACTCAACTCATATCTGACACTATGTCACAGGTAATGTCTACCTTACATATTGAACGATCTCTCAGTAGTATCTACCATCCTATGTCTAATGGGTTAGTTGAGCGTCTGAATAGAACGCTCAAGACTTTGCTTGGTAAGATAACTGAAGATCATCCTCAAGATTGGGACAGGGTTTTACCCGCGGCTCTCTTTGCCTATAGAGAAGTCCCTAATGAACACACAGGATTTTCTCCCTTCGAACTTGTCTTTGGCGCGCGTCCGCGTGGCCCTATGTCTTTATTACACGATCTCATCACTGCCGATGATATTAGCGATGAAACTCAATCCTCATATGAGTATGTCATTGCTCTTAGACAAAAGATCATTGAGGCATGTAAGCTAGCAACTGCTTCATCAGAAATTGCTAAAGAGAAGGCAAGACAGTTTGCTAATAAGAATAGATGTCTACGACAACTTTGTCCAGGTGACAAAGCATTCGTCCTACTCCCCAGTAGGGAAAATAGACTTCTTATTGCATGGAAAGGTCCGTATGCAATAGTCTCTCGGATTTCCGATGTTGACTATGTGGTAGATATTGATGGAAAGCATAAAACGTTCCACATAAACATGCTTTCGGAATTTCACGAACGTCCGGACTATTTGCTGCCTATTTTCCAGGCAACGGATGATGCTCCTGCACCTCACGGTCATTATTCATCCCTGTCTGTCATACAGGATGAGGAATCTACCTTCTCTGATGTCAACCTTCCCCTTCCAGTGGTTCCATTACATTCTACGGAATCTTGGAAAAACGTTTCGGTTTCTCCTAATCTTTCTGGTGACGAACATCGACAAGTCTCGTCGATGTTACAAACATTTCAGGATGTTCTCACTGACATTCCTGGACACACAGATGTCATAGAACATGACATAATTCTTACCGACAATAATCCAATTAGGGTTAGGCCGTATCCTATTCCTATACACTTTCAGTCGCAGGTGGAAAAGGAATTGGATGAAATGATTCAATTAAATATAATTGAACCATCGACTTCACCATATTCTTCTTCCGTGGTTATTGTCCGGAAGAAGGATAAGAACATACGAATTTGTGTTGATTATCGCAAATTGAATCAGGTCACAAAGTTCGATGCTGAACCGATGCCTTTGTTAGAAGATCTACTGATTAGACTTTCTAATTCTAGATTCTTCACTAAACTTGACTTGTCTAAAGGTTATTGGCAAGTGCCTTTAGCAGAGCATGCCAAACCTCTTACTGCTTTTTCTACACCTAGGGGTCTATTTCAATGGAATGTTATGCCTTTTGGTCTCATGAACGCCCCTGCCACTTTCGTTCGCATGCTGCGTCGAATTCTGTCACATCGTTCGGATGTCATCGCATACTTAGATGACATCTGTCTCTTCAGTGATACCTGGGAAGATCACTATTTAGGGTTATATGACTTACTGTCCACTCTACGTGAGAATAATTTGACAGCGAAACCTTCTAAAGCTTTTGTTGGTTTTGGTGAAATCTCTTTCCTGGGTCATCGTGTTGGTCATGGTCTCTTGAAGACAGAAGACCACAATACTTCCAAAATACTGAACATCTCTGTTCCTAAAACGAAGAAACAAGTTAGGAGTCTCTTAGGTTTAATTCAATTTTATGGGAGATTTATTCCAAATTTATCTTCGATCATGGCACCTCTCTCAACATTGTTGAAGAAAGGTTCGCCTAATCTGGTCCGTTGGTCTGAAGAATGCCAATCTTCATTAGACCAAATCAAGAATATATTTTCTTCTCCTCCCATCTTAAGATTACCTACTCTTGATAGGACTTTTGTTCTTCGGAGTGATGCTTCATCCACTGGGATTGGAGCAGCACTGATGCAAGAATATGCAAATACTCTGCATCCTGTTATGTACATTTCTAGAAAACTAAATGCGGCAGAGAGGAACTACTCGGTTTTAGACCGTGAGTTGTTAGCGATGGTTTGGTCAATTCTAAAGCTACAAAGATTCCTCCTGGGCGCACATTTCATTCTAGAGACTGATCAGAAAGCTCTTACAGCTATTCAGACTAAGAATTTGAAGAGTTCGAGATCCACTCGATATGCTATAGCTCTTCAACCTTTTCACTTCACGGTACGAGCTATCCGTGGTGCGGATAATGTGATGGCTGACATTTTGTCTAGATGCCCACATGACTTTAACTAATACTTCTGTCCTATATTCCTATATATTACAGAGTCATAACACACCTATATTACTACAATAGATTAGCACATCTGTACTCACTTTATATGTACACACTATCGTGCTTTGTTGTCATCTTCTTCTGTTCGTTTTTTAAGATGATAGAGGAGGACTGAGTAGTTAATATAAGGGCCGTTAGTTTACTAAACAGCCACAATTATTAATAATGTATTGTACCTTATGAAGCATATTAGTTATTAATTAGCATTATATTGCTTGTACTTTCTCAGAATGTCATTGTTGAGCTGAGGACTTACCTTACTAGTATCAAGCATGACGAGTTCTAGATTGTGTACTTACCCTCGGAATACCAGAGCATATGTCCTGGATCGTCATGTAGTTTAACTTTACTATGTACTTATGTCATTACATGTCAAAGAATGTACTATTTAAATTTTCCTATCAGATTTGTACATCCATTTTTAAAGACAATATTAGAGTATGCTGTTTAATGATGATTATAGTAACTTGCATACGTATATTGTGTTTACATGCTAACGTGATGTGTGTTGGTGACACCTCCCCGATGTGAATATTTTTTGAGACATATTTATTTTTCTGTTGAGGTATATCCTCACCAGACACTCTATAATTAGCCTCATGTTAGGCAATTTAATTAATTATCAGCGCATAATTCGTGCGTTTTGAGCCGCTTATCGCATGCTCTTTGATATTTAAAAAAAAAATATGTTCCACATTTTTTTTTTTAATCGGGAGGAGGTGGTGATATGTTGCGTGATAAATTCTCGCAACATCATTTTATTACAATATCTATTTTATAACGCAAGGGCAACAACTGCTTGAAATTTATAGTTACTTTTCTCGGTAAGCATTTGTCTTCTCGCGTTGGTATCGAATGCAGTTAAGTTTGAGCTGTGGTCATTTTGCGCTGGACTGCGCATGACTTGTCTTGCTTCTTGGTCGATCGGTTTCCGCCCACCACTAGTGGAGTGAGCGATTTGGAATGGCGAAAGAGATGCCTCGTTGAAGAGGGGATCTCCGCTATTTTTTTTGTTCTGTCAGGGATGTGTAGTCCTCTTAATGGATATTTCGTTTATTCGAGATAATACCTCTAGTGTTTCCCACATGTCGGGAGGCGTGATATTTCTGTGTATTTCATGAAAGCAAGGTAAATTAACATTTTCATTAACTCTATCGATTTTTGGTCGTGAACGATTTCTGGCTCATAGCCTGTCTTCGAAAGTCGTCGTCACGAGATGTTTTCCTAGCTCACATGTCGCTGTATTGTGCTGCATCGGTTGATGCAGGTCCCAAGGACTATTACTTGCTACTTGGTTACCTGAACTAGGTTTGAAAAACCTTTGTTATCTAGAGGATATTTTTGAGGACATTATTTATACTTCGGCAGACGTGTCTGTCTTGCTGAAGTCAGATTAAGGAGAGTGAACTGATCTCATACATCTGGTTATCTCCTGGCTGTTATAGAAAAGGATGGAGTTTTTCACCTGACTACATTTACAGCACTTTGAAATATAACATGCATCTGACTCATCATTGTAATGCTGTCTACCGTCTATTGCTGTATTGAATGTTGCTGTGATAATGACTGTTTGATGTGCCTACATATTCGCGTAACCATTTTGTCACTGTGGCGTCCACAATAAATAATGAAGGAAAGCGTCAACGGCTGTTTCAAGAATCATTGACTTTATACGTCGTGAGTTTACTGACGTCCTATGTGGATTGCCCTGTTATTTTTGTATGAACATTGTTTTGACTGAACACATCTGCACACTACACAAAACCAGACATGCGGATACCATCCATCATCATATGGCATCACGCATCAGTGGTCTTCCGTCAGTGTTGACGATGATAGACAGAAAGTTTCTTATCATCAGAACACTAAAGCAAAAAGCCAGCCTTATACACTTTTTGCGGATTCTACGGTCAAGAATGGTGGACATAGATCTTTCCGTGGGAGATATAATTTCTCACGCAATACAGATGATTCCAATGATAATGATTGCTGGCGGCAGAATAACAAAGGAAAATCTACAGTAATATCCAGTCCTGTAGATAAGGAAAGAAACAGTGCTAAATCTCAAGTCAGTGTGTTAAAAACCAACAGCGTATTTATTGACAGATCTGATAAATTGGTTACAAGTAACAAACATACTACTGCTTGTTCCATGAAGGAAACAAATGTTGTGAAAAAAAATAAAGAGATTGTCAAACCTTCTAGTCATACCCAGTCAAGGCAGTGTGACTCATTTTTTAAACACATTGCCACAAGCAAAGAAAAAAAATAGTTTTGATAGGAGACATAACCCTAAGGTTATAAAGTACCAAGGGAGTTCATCCTACGGTAACGTTTCTTCTTCTCCCAAAAACAAGAAAAAATGTGACAGATCTCAACATTGTGATTCTAAAAGTTTAGAAAACTATAGCAGAAGTAATTATATGAAAGTTCATCAGTCTAGTAATAATTTTTCTGCTAAAAAAGTCAGTTCTATCTGATGGACATTGTTATCTGGGAAGAAGTATTAAGAATAACTATTGTAACTGGGATTTAAATCAGTACAACGGTGTTAATAGAGCAAATAACAATGCTCTCAAAAGAAATTATATAGATCGCAACCAGGTTAACTGTGCTCCACATAAGAGCAAGATTATTATTAATCAGAGTAATAGGAACGGTAATAGGTTCTTAAATGCTTTTGCTTGTCATGCTGATAGGTTTGAGAGATCATCTCGGTCTTGTGAAGGTAGTAAATTTTTTTCAGCCTACCGCACTGACAACTGTGAATTATAGGTCAGGTTGTCCCTGGGACGTCTATGTTGTCTGCTATGTGACGAGAGTTGTTGACATCGCAGGAGGGCCACAACCTTACACCACGGAGTTCGGGTAATTGTGTAGTGAACTTTTCCGTGTTTCCTCATAATCTTACCATGGATTAAAATAGATATTTTCATTTGTATTGTCTCACAGCGAGCGACTTTGCGAGGGGAATCACCATTCTAATTTTACATTACCTGGGAGAGATGTAGATCACTGTGTACCATTTATCCATTCAAGCGAGCCTAGACAGTACGTTAACCCACCGTGTCATGATGTCACCTTGCGTGTTGATGAGATGTTCGCAAGACCTCGAAGGAATTTTTTTTTGTTTTTTTTAAAGGTCCTGTTTATTTTTTGTTCTGTTTACAAACACTGAATGTTATTGTATTCTTTAGTATAGAACTTTATATGTTGTTAATGAAATATTATGTAATCTTTGTAACATTTGATTGCCATAATTATTTGTTGGTTGTTACTTATATGACTGTATTTTAATTATGCATTAAATAATTTCTATGCACAAACTTATTTACTGAGACAATGTAATAGTCATTTTCATAGATAGTCCTGAGTGTTTTATTCACTACTTAAAATTTTGGGTTTGTTTTTCATCATGGGTCTGATACCATGTTTAATTAACATATTTATATACAGATTATTTGAATTAATTGTTTAGTGAAAGGTAATTTTAAACATAACTTGTATGTATTATTAATGATTTTGCGTTGAAGTTAAGGACGTATTCTGAAACTTGGTTTCCATTTTTTCTCAATTATGACATTTGATAATTTAAACGATTCGATTTTTTTGTCAGCTAGAATTAACTTAAATTTCCTATTAAATTAAGTGGGTAGAATTAACAGCGACGGCTGATACTATTGTTCATTTAAAGAATTTAAATATCTGATTATAATACATAGTTAAGATAAATAATATTACACTTATATATATTTATAACTTCGTTTGTAGTTAACATTTTATTACCCAATGTGACGTTTCTTTGATGTATTTTTTTTTAAAAAAAGAAAAAAAAAAACTTACACGTTTTGATGTGTGTCTATTTAAAGATAAGATTATTTTTATGTTACTCAGCTAATTTAATTGTTAGTTATTAATTATAGCTACATATTACTTAGAAATAAAAATACTATTTTTATTTAACCTAAAGAGAAGAAACATTTTTTTGTATTGTAAATTTTTGGAAAATGTGTTTTTTGAACATTGTGATATTTTTTTTTTTCTGCGCCACCGCTCAGATTTATGTTTGGGTTACTATTATGTAGTGACATTAATTCTTTGAAAATGTTGTGATGTTTGGATGTATTTTTTTGGTTGTTAGCGCTTGACTATGCGTCAATGCGGAACTTGTGTTATCGTTAATAATTTTTTGTTTGGGTGATATTTGATGTAATTTATTTTTAGTTATGTATAAGTTTATAATTTAGTTAAATTACTTATTATGCTGTGCTTGTCATAAGCTTTCTTTTTTGTGTTAGTATATAAATATACTTTAGCATTTTTGTATTTTACAATACGTTGTTATATTTGGATAGTTATTGTTAGGTGTTGTTACCAACTTTCTTTACATTTGCATCTTTACTGTCATCTCTCTTTGGTGACTATTCGTCATTTCTTTACATCTTTTCTGTTGTCTTTTCAGTATTGTCTGATATTTTGTTTATGCTTCCGTGTTTCATCTTTGATGTCATTCATACTTCTAGTATACTTTTTTTCGTGTTACGCTATTTATACTTTCATTCTTTGTAGTGTTAAGTTAATTATATGACTTTAGATAATGTAATTGGTTCTTATAGTTCTATTTGTTTTACATGTATGGAATTGTTGTCTTCAATGTCATCTTATGATTCTATTTGATGCTTATCATATTCCCATTTCATATTTTGTCTTTTCGCTTACGATAGTTTATTTTCTGTTTAGTTTGTACTATGTATACTTAATTTGCGTTTGTATTAGATTAATTTTTATTTTTGGTATGTTTGAATGAGTATGTTGGATGATTTAGTCGTTATCTTACATTTATTGATGATATTTTTGTAGATGTGCTATGTTTTCTTGTCATAGGTATATTTTTGTAGGTAATTGATAGAACTTCATTAATTTTTTAAATTTTTGGGAATTAATTAAAGAGATATTTAACATAACTTCATTGACAGTTAAATTTTTGGGAGTTAATTTTCAACAACAAAAAAATGATATAATCATTTTTTTTTTCCTGGGAGTGTGGCAAACTGATAAGTGCAGATGTGATGAAAGGGAAATGATCTTGGGAAATACGTGTTGAGTAGAGTTAATTTTGGGTTAGAGTACTTGCTTACAGATTGGTATGGATTTGTTTAAAGATATCTCCTCTTAGTTTCGTGGAAGACAGTATGTCAGATAGCAGGTGAACTCTGGTCATAATGTACTGTTTCTGAACTGTTTTTGAGTGATGTGTGAATAGCTCTCGCGGCTAGTGTCCGCAGGGATTTTTGAGAGCAGTGTTAAGAGAACAGTAGATTCTCGTGACTGTGTGAACGGGGTGTGTTCCCGTGGGTTCAGTCTATGCAGGGTTTTTGACTGAGGTGGTCAGCCCTAAGGTGGTTTTTGGATAATGTATGCCTGCGCAGGGCTATAGAGATTTTGTAGGCCTTGATTATTATATATCTGCCGTAGATGCAGTATTTGTGCACTGATGTGAAGTATAGAGATTTTGTAGGCCTTGATTATTATATATCTGCCGTAGATGCAGTATTTGTGCACTGATGTGAAGTATAGAGATTTTGTAGGCCTTGATTATTATATATCTGCCGTAGATGCAGTATTTGTGCACTGATGTGAAGTATAGAGATTTTGTAGGCCTTGATTATTATATATCTGCCGTAGATGCAGTATTTGTGCACTGATGTGAAGTATAGAGATTTTGTAGGCCTTGATTATTATATAACTGCCGTAGATGCAGTCTTTGTGCACTGATGTGGAGTAGAGAGATTTTGTAGGCCATGATTATTATATAACTGCCGTAGATGCAGTCTTTGTGCACTGATGTGGAGTAGAGATTTTGTAGGCCATGATTATTATATAACTGCCGTAGATGCAGTCTTTGTGCACTGATGTGGAGTAGAGATTTTGTAGGCCATGATTATTATATAACTGCCGTAGACGCAGTCTTTGTGCACTGATGTGAGGAGTAGAGATTTTGTAGGCCAGGATGTGTAAGGGCCGTATGGTGTGTTAACTACATTATGAAGATTCATGTTTCGATGTAACTGTATTCGTCTAGATCTACGTGATGTTATAATTGTAATAAACCATGGTTAAAATATCATCAGACGTTACACCATTCCATGACTTGGTGTGTGCGCTACTGTGAGTGACTGTCTCAAACCACACTCACCTTCTTCACCATAATTAATTACATATAACATTTGGATTCTCCTTCACTAAAAAAAGTCTTTAATTATCACCTCCTTTATTCAGTTAAATCCCTATCAAGTAATGAAACCTTTTCCATAACTATTCAAATTATTTTCCATCTGTTAAAACTTAAAGTCATTATTAAATTTTGTTATTTGTAATGGTACAAATATAACTTTGATTTAATCCTTTTAAATGTACTACATGTTTGTTTCAGTCAAAGTTACTAAACACACACTCTAAACAGAGCTATATATATATATATATATATATATATATATATATATATATATATATATATATATATATATAATATATATATATATATATATATATATATATATATATATATATATATATATATAATAATTCCACTGATTAACTCAGCGGTGGGGGCTTAACGAGCTAGAATAAACCATTGCTAAATTCTTCATAAAAGTGTCGGCAGATTATAGAATTAACGTGCTCAGCGACAGCCAGCATTGTTTTCGCTTATCTGAATATCTTATGAAGACTCCCACTTTACTACTTTACTACATTTCAGCCAAGAGTAATCTTGTGTAAAATTAGACTCCATTGACGCCTATAATAGACACTCTTGAGTTTTGGCCACTTTTGGACCACTACTGCAAAGCAGGGGAGGCAATACCGTCACAGGACTGCCTTGTAATGCTATCAACAGGTTTCCTCAATATGTGTTCTATCCATCGCCAGCGTTTTCTTCTCAACTCTTGTTCCACTGGCACTTGTCTGGTTCTTGTCATCAATTCTACATTTGTGACTTTGTCATACCATGGTGTTACCGGGTGCCCGAAAGGGGAGCAAAGGATAGAAACACTGTACCCTACCATGCATGTCGTAAAAAGCGACTAAGGAGGGTTGGGCATGGGGCTGGTTACCCCATCCCGTTAAAAACTTTTTAACCAAAAAACTTCAACAAACATGGACATGTTACAAATTTTAAGATGCTACAATATTCGCTAGAAGTTTATTGATAACATATGTATGTGTGTTTGTACTCATATGTGTGTTTGTACATGCGCTTGGGCTTGCACCAACACGTGTTTGTTTCTCCTTGTATTTGCAGTTACATTTCTTTATAATTTTGATGACTGAATTGTAAAGTCCATTATGTGACATATTTTCATTTGTATTGTAAACAAATTTACTTTTGAGAATTAATTTTAAAAAATAAAAATTAGAGCGCTTCACTAATAAGACGCTTTTCATTTATGTTCATGTTTATTATTTTCGGCGCTTTTGGTTTTCGGCGGTGAGTCTAGCGAGTCGACCGGCGCCATTTTGTTACCCGCGATCAGTCTGTTTACAGCATTTGTGCACTACGTGAGTCAGTGTCGTATTCTGGCAATTTTCATAATATTTCGAACTTTTTACTTGTGTTATTGTTATTATTGTATTTATTAATTACAGTACAATGGCCCCAAAGTAAAAAGAAGAGTGGCAAGCCTTTTACTTTAAAATCAAAAGCTAGAAATGATTAAGCTTAGTGAGAAAGGCATGTCGAACACCGAGATAGACCGTAAGCTAGCTTTTGCGCGCCAAACAGTTAGCACAGTAGAGAACTCATAGGAGAAGTGCTTGAAAGAAATTAAAAGTGTTACTCCAGTGAACACGAAAGTGATAAGAAAGTGAGACAGCCTTATTGCCGATATGGAGAAAGATTTAGTGGCCTGGATAGAAGATCAAACCAGATACAATACTCAGTTAAGCCAAGGCCTAATCCAGAGCAAGGCCCTCTCTTCAATTCTGGGAAGGCTGAGAGATGCGAAGCAGCTGCCGAAGAGAGTTTTGAATCTAGTAGAGGTTGGTTCATGAGGTTTAACTAAAGAAGCCATCTCCACAACATAGAAGTGCAAGGTGAAGCAGCTAGTGCTGATAAAGAAGCTTGCAGAAAGCTATTCAGATGAGGTAGCTAAGGTAACTGATGAAGGTGGCTACACTAAGTAGTAGATTTTCAACGTCGATGAAACGGCCCTATATTGGAAGAAGATGCCGTCTAGGACTTTCATTGCTAGAGAGGAGAAGTCAATGTCTGACTTCAAAGCTGCAAAGAATAGGCTGACTCTTGTTAGGGGTTAATGCAGCTGCTGACTACAAGTTGAAGCCAGTGCTCATTTACCATTCTGAAAAACCTAGGGCCCTCAAGAATTATGCTAAAGCTAGCCTGCCTGAGTATTATAAATCGAACAACAAAGCCTGGGTGACAGCAGATCTGTTTACTACTCGTATGTTGTTTACTGAATATTTTAAGCCTACTGTCAAGGCCTACATTTTTTCTGCAGCCCATGGATCAAGGAGCAATTGCTGCTTTCAAGTCCTGTTTTTTTTTTAAGACGGACATTTGTTAAGGCTATAGCTGCCTTAGATAGTGATACCTCTGATGGGCCTAGGCAAAATAAATTGAAAGCCTTCTGGAAAGGATTTACCATTCTAGATGCTATTACGAACGTTCGTGATTCATGGGAAGAGGTCAAAATATCAACATTAAAAGGAGTTTGGAAGAAGTTGATCCCACCCACATGGATGACTTTGAACGGCTCGAGACGTCAGCGTGAAAGTGACTGCTAATGTGGTGGAAATGGCAAGAGAACTGGAAGTGGAGCCTGAAGATGTGGCTGAATAGCTGGCATCTCATAATCAGCCTTTAACGGACGAGGACTTACTTTCGGTAGATGAACAAAGAAAGTTGTTTCTTGAGATGTAATCTACTCCTGATGAAGATCCAGTGAGCATTGCTGAAATGACAACGGAGGATTTAGAACACTACGTTGGCTTACTTGATACAGTAGTGTCAGGCTTTGAGAGGATTGACGCCAATTTTGAAATAGGTTCTACAGTGGGTAAAATACTGTCAAAAGGTATAGCATGCTACAGAGAAATCCTTCACGAAAGACATCAATGAGTCAAACTTCACTGTTGTCATATTTTAGGAAAATGCCACAGCCACCTCAACCTTCAACAGTAAGTAACCCTACCATTCAACAGCCATCAACATCATGGCAAGACTCTCCACCAGCAAAGAGAATCTGATTGGTTGAAGGCTCAGATAATGAAGCTCCACTATCTCCTTCAGCCTTCATTCAATAATTATTTCTTATAAAATGTTCATTTGTCAGTCACCATAAGCAAAGGACGAAAATATTTTAAGGTTACTGTAACATTTTATTAAATATTTATTATTCTTACTTTTGCATCAATTTTAAGGACTAGCGCTATTGCACAATTAATAAACGATAGTGTAAACATGTTTTTAGGCTTTTATTTGCATTTTCAAGTGAAAACAAAAGCTGCGATATTCGCTTTACCGCGGTGGTCTGGAACCTAATCGCCGTATTAGCGCGGTATGCCTGTATATGAATGCAAGACATTTCGTCGCCTTTGTACTGCTTAATTCCAACCTGTTTTGAGAAAAATGCGTTCCAAGTTTGTGGGTTATAAGTTGGAAAGAAGGATATATCGCATTAAAATGATATTTGGCATGATGATCAAAATTTGTTGTTGTTGTTGTTATTGATCCAGCGGCGCTTGTGCCTCGACCTTCAGCCCAATGACATGTAGTGATATCTGCACGTTTTCGCAAATTGTTTTGTTTCCCCGTACAAGGTGTTTCACTTATCTGGCCTGGGAGGAAAGAGCATTTTCCTAACATCATCGAGTGCTGGGCATTCAAAGAGGTCGTGGTCAACAGTTTCGCAGGGGTAGTTACATAGCTGGCACTCTGGAGAGTGTTGTGGTTGGATTCGATTCAAGTGACTGTTGAGTGGTATATTTTGTGATCCGAACCGAAAAATGGTGCTCTGATCCTTCCCTGTAAGATGACGGAAGTTTTCATTAGGACCAAGACCGGCCATATGTCTGTAAACCTCATCAAAACTGTTAACTCTAATGCATTTTGTAGGATGATAGATTAATCCATATGACCTCGTTTTATGACCGCACGTCAATTCTGGCCAACAATGGAGATGGGATAAAACAGCACTAAGGCGACGTATTATCTTCGTGACACATAATGTTGTTTACCTGCCTGCTAACACAACATCTATTCTGCTACAATATTCGGTAGATGCATGAATGTAAACACACATGTTATTCCTAAGTTATTATGCATATGTAATACTTTAAACCCTCCAAAAAGAACTCTAACAAAAATAAATTCTTTAATCAGACACTTCATCTTCCGCAACACAATGCATAACATAAAACACAAAACATTAACGCAGGATAAAATAAGAGGACGTATATTCCCACACGATATAACTATCAAAACTATGAGTTACCTGTTTGTACACAAGATGTGTTGCTACCCTATGACAAGTGCTCCCACTAAACAAAGTTGAATTCCCTCTCACCACACAAAACAGTTTAACACGTCAGGCACGTCCAACAAGTTCAGACTATAGAATAATGGTTGTTCGTCCATCACGGGTGATGAAGACCACTCTGTTCATCCAATTATTTAAGAATATGTTAGGTTAGTCTATGGGTACGAAGGTGACTGAAGAGCCCGATGCGGGCCTGGAAAATCTTGGACAGTGTGGGCAGGGAATGTTTGCTTCATGTGAAGGTTTTATTTCACGGTCCTTTCTAGCTTGTCTCCGCTGTTCCGCTGCTGCTCTTCTGGATGATTCGCATGCCGCTGCACCTTTACGAAGAGATGTGCGCCAAGCAGTTCGGTCTTGCGCAGCAGCTTCCCATGTGTCTGGGTTTATGTCAAAGGTTTTCAATGACGTCTTTAACGTGTCTTTGAAGCGCTTCTTTTAGCCACCATGGGAGCGTTTACCCTTCTGCATCTCACCATAAAAGAGTATCTTTGGCAGTCGATGGTCTGGCATGCGGACTACATGACCTGCCCAGCGAATTTGTGACTGCATCAGAATAGTATCAATACTAGGGATACCAGCTCTGTCAAGAACGGCGGTATCCGGGATCTTGTCTTGCCACTTGATGTTCATTATCTTCCTGAGACAGACTGTATGGAAGTGGTTTAGCTTCTTTACGTGGCGCCTGTATACAGTCCATGTTTCACATGCATATAGCAGCACTGGAAGCACCGCAGCTCTGTACACTTTCAGCTTTGTCTGTAGACTAATGCCACTTCGATGCCAAACGTTGGTGTATAGTCTGCCAAATGTGCTGCTGGCTTTGGAGATCCTGGTGTTCACCTCATCATCAATGACAATGTTCTGGGATAGTGTGCTACCAAGGTATGTGAATCTGTTCACAACATTCAGTTTCTCACCATTAACCTTGATGACTGGCTCAGTATAAACTGTGCCAGGAGCTGGTTGGTACATGATTTCTGTTTTCTTCGTGTTGATGGTAAGCCCAAAGTTGGCGCAGGCTTCGGAGAATCTATCCACACTATGCTGCAGATCAGCCTCTGAGCCAGCATTGAGGGCACAATCATCAGCAAACAGAAGATCTCTGATGGTGTGTGATTTGACCTTGGTTTTTGCTTGAAGCCTCCTAAGGTTAAACAATTTTCCATCAATACGATAACTAATGTCGATTCCTGTGTCCCCGTCTCTAAAAGCATCAGTCAGCATAGCAGAAAACATGATACTGAACAGAGTCGGTGCAAGTACGCACCCTTGTTTAACTCCATTTGAGACGGGGAAAGGCTCTGATAGCTCACCGTTTTCCTGAACTCTAGCCTGCATCCATCATGCAGTTGCTGCACTATTGTGATAAATTTCTTTGGGCAGCCGTATTTTGCCATGATCTTCCATAGACCCTCTCTACTGACCGTGTCGAACGCCTTTGTCAAGTCGATGAAAGCTGTGTACAGGTCACAGTGCTGTTCTTGGCATTTTTCTTGTAGCTGTCTTGCAGCGAACACCATATCTGTGGTTCCACGTTCTTTCCGGAATCCACACTGACTTTCAGGTAAAAGACCTTTGTCAAGATGAGCCGTAAGGCGATTCAAAAGGATTCTGGCAAATATCTTCCCAGCGATTGATAAAAGAGAGATGCCTCGATGATTGTTGCAGTCTTGGCGATTACCTTTACGTTTATATAGATGTATAATTGAGGCATCTTTGAGATCGTGTATGATGGTTTCACTCTGCCACATTTGCTGGAAGATCATATGAAGTTTCTCTATCAGAACTGCACCGCCATCTTTATAAACCTCAACAGGAATTGAATCGGAGCCAGGGGCCTTTCCACTAGACAGTTGACGAATCGCTTTTTTAGTTTCCTCCAGAGTTGGTACATCATCTAATGCTTCATTTATAGGAATTTGGGGCAGGCGGATGATGGCTTCGTCGTTAATAGATGATGGCTGGTTCAAGATATTGTTAAAATGTTCAGCCCAGCGTTGGAGCATTTTTTCCTTATCTGTAATTAGTGTTTTTCCATCTGCATTAAGAAGGGGAAATGATCCTGATGATGTTGGACCATAGACCGCTTTGAGTGCAAGGTAAAAGTTTTTCAAGTCATGGCTGTCAGCAAAGCCTTGGAGCTCATCTGCTTTATTACTCAGCCATGAATCCCGCATCTGGCGTAGTTTATGTTGGACGATTCTACGCATGTTGTTGAAAGCGTCTTTCTTGGATGTAGATTTTGGATCATTTAAATATGCTTTATGGAGATGGTGTTTCTCAGCCAACATCTGCTTTGTATCATCTGAGTTCTCATCAAACCAGTCAGATGTGTTGCTACCCTATGACAAGTGCTCCCACTAAACAAAGTTGAATTCCCTCTCACCACACAAAACAGTTTAACACGTCAGGCACGTCCAACAAGTTCAGACTATAGAATAATAATCACAATGTGGACAATGTAGCAAAGGGACGATAAATGATAGATGGAGAGTTAAGGAGACAGGTATGACATTCAGAGAAAATAAGAGAGATATAGGTGTACATACAAGCGGTAAAAAGGCCCTGATCATTCTGCATGTTCTGAAGAGCAGGAATTTTTGTAATGATGATGCTAATGATGACGATGATGATGAGGGTTGTTATTAATATTATGCCAGATTAATAAATTACCCTTCAGCTCCCATCATTCCAAGTCCTCCTTTCCATTGCCATGAATTTGTGTTGTATTTTTTAAAATGTAATCTGAACATCTGATGTCAATTAGAATTGGACAGCTTTTGATGGTGAAACATCGTGAGGCCTGCACTCAGTTGGAGGTCCGACATTTAAAAAAAAAAAAAAAAAAGTAAAAAAAAAATAAACAATTTGTTAGCAGACTCAGTAATAGAAGTTCGTTACGTCTAAATGTCAGGTTTTTTTTTATCGGAATAACCACACCACACGGTCTTTCATACGTGGACATACGCCCTGTGGCAGGTTATCTCCCCTGCTGTGCAGTAGTGGTCCACTAAATGTCAACTTCGAGTAAAAGGATGAGGGTTTTCTTCTTATTCTGCGTTCGCCCCGAAAAGGACGTTGGTTGCGTTATGTCGCCGTTTACAGCAAA
This sequence comes from Oreohelix idahoensis, assembly GCA_024509875.1. Taxonomy (NCBI): domain Eukaryota; kingdom Metazoa; phylum Mollusca; class Gastropoda; order Stylommatophora; family Oreohelicidae; genus Oreohelix; species Oreohelix idahoensis. The sequence continues at coordinate 31,088 of JAMPIV010010438.1, read as the reverse complement.
GCTGCGATATCTGCGCCTTTCGGCCCAACACATCCGACTTACGCACGGCATTTTTGGAACCGGGTTGCCTTCCCTCTGCGATCCCTACTCCTCAGCCAGACTGATGAGGATTTTCAAAGGTAACAACCTTCGCTCAAAATTACGCTTGAGAGAGATATAAATAGACGGATGATACTTCTACTTCAGGGTGTCTCACAGGAATTTATAGAATGGCAAGTACAACAACTGAGTCATCTAAGTGCCATAAACTTAGTATTCTCCGCTCACTTTCGTGAGAAAATGACTCGTATTTTATGAGCCCCTAGCTGAAGGTGATTCAGAAAATTATTAATTTAATAGCTCTGTATATGTAAAGGTGTCATACAGGTGCAGACATCAAATTCACTCACATAATCGATTAACTCAACTAATGATTTATATTTACATATAAAAGAAAGAAAATTTATTTGTCACTTACTTGGTTAACAGGGTTAAAATTAATAAAATTGAGTTTGTCCGAAAAAAACAAAACAATTAACTTTTTCTTCGTGGGAAGATATGGTGGTTTGGAGAAAAATAAAGTACCCGTAAGTTGAGCTAGTACTGGGTACTTAGCTTGAAATGTAGTGACAATGGTTGTCGTTGACGTCTGGTTTAGTCGCTGCTGGTTCCCAATGGAGTTTTGACTGTTCTTTCTCTTAAGGAGTCGAGCTGTTTGGCAGTAGCACGTCCCTTCAAAAGCCGAGGCAACTGTTCAGGATGCCTCATATAGTGTACTTAAGACCGGTCTGTTGTAGGTGTTTAGCGTCCATTTCTGGCAACTGGTACCAAAAACTGCGAGAAACAGAAGATCGAATTTCTCTTAGTTTCCTGTCTCCTGAAGTACACATCAGGAGACCTCCGCTTTCCTTCACCATTTTATCTTCCTCAGAATTTCTTCCGATGCCCCTGAGCATTAAATATCAACTCACCGAGTCAGATGAAAATAGTTTTAAGAGAGCGTAAGATGACAAATATATTATTTTCAGAAGTATATGTACGTAATAAGTCTGATGAGGTTTTGTTGCAGGAGACCCAATCATAATTTTAGTTTAGGTTAATTTCTCATCTTAAACCAACCCCCAAGGTAAGGTGTCTTATTTTCTAGTAAACGTTACCCCCCGCCTCGCTGATTCTGAACCTTACTTCCTGACCATATAAGGTATTGCCTCTAAATGTTACATTTACCAAAATCATGATGTCACCGACCTGACCTTAATTATTACATCTGATAATCTCTTCTCATCTTTGTTTATTACAACAAGCCATCTACCAGAAATCGTTCCGTGGTATATCTGTCGTCCATATTGTTAAATAATGATAAATATAAAAATGAGCTGTGTTTTTTGCACATCGCTTCCATGTTATTTCTCAAATTACAATATGATGTACCACTATTAGACTCATCACCAGATTAGCGGAAGTAGTTCTGCAATCCAGTGTGTGGATAGACAGCATAATTCGTCTGGCGTACACAATAAGTCTGGCGACCAACCTCAAACCACTCAAGGTGGCTTTGTTCCCATTCTTGCTAAGCGCCGACGGCCACAAAGAAAGATTACCAGGTCAGACATTGTCGGGCCGGTAAATTACCGGGGGTCAACCCAGAAAGGTGAAGGTAATATCGCTAGGTGTAGGCGTAAGAAAAGATAAACAACGGATGAAAAGAGAAAAAAGGAATAGCACAGGACAGGGAGCAAAGATGGTCACAAGAAAATTAACGACTGAATTATGACTCGTCACAAGCCCTAATATAACCGATTGACCCTGTGTGTAGGTTGAATTGAGCGTACCTCGCCAAAACGAGGCAAAATTTTTTTGTTAAATCGTAAAAGTATCTTAAGAATGTGATGATAATAATAATTTTTTAAGCACGAAGAGATAATACATTTATAACAATAATGATAATGATTATAATAATATGTCATCTCTATTTCTTCTACTCTTTCTACTTCTTCTAGTCTGCTCACTTTTTCTCCTATTTCTATTATTTCTAATTCTCCTATCCATATTTCTTCTCCTATCTCTATTTCTTCTACTCTGTACTATCCCTACTCTTTCTGTTACCCCTATTTCTTCTTCTCTGTTAACTCTTTCTTTCCCCCATACTCCTACTTTCTACTTTCTCCATTACATCTTCTCTCTCTCTCTCTCTCTCTCTCACACCCTTCTCTCTCTCTCTCTCTCTCTCTCCCTCTCTTTCTCTCAGGCCCTATTCATACAATCATAGACTTTTGGAATACTTTCTGAATTATGATTACATGCCCCCTTAATCGGATTATCTTTTCTTATAACATCAACTGTAGGTTCTAATGACGATGTTTGTACTTTTCAACATATGTTATGTCATGCTTATAAATAATTAATGTTAATATGAGTGTGCTATATTATTATTTTACTTTACAACGTTGAATTCCTTGAAATTGATATGTAACATGCATGAGAATAAATTAATTCAGTATGAAAGGTGAGCGAAAGGAAGGGCAGAATGTTAGACGGGCCTGTGTGCCCAATTCTCAACCCTTTGAAAATAAAGTTCGTTCGTTCGTTCGTTCGTTCTCTCTATCTATCTATCTATCTATCTATCTATCTATCTATCTATCTATCTATCTATCTATCTATCTGCGTCTGTCTATTCCGTCAACTTAATGTATTCCATCTACTCCCTACTCCTTCTACCCGTCAACCTTTTACTCTCCCTTCCACCTCATACTCTCGTTACCCCTTCCTTTTGTCATCTCTCTTTCTTTCTACTCTCCCTACTCCTAGAATATGTTTCTCGTGAAGGTCGCAGATTCTCCTCGTGGCGTGACAGACGCCATTGTTGTGCTGATTGCTTTACATCTAAATTTTCAAGGAAAACTTTCCGCTGTTTTTCTCTACTCCTAGTAATAAAAAGCAAAGCGCCCCCCCCACCGAAGGAGTTACGAGACAACCCCCCACGCCATTGTTGTGCTGATTGCTTTACGAGAAACTTCCGCTGCCGTAAATTTTCAGGACACAAACGCAATTACCGACCCCTGTCGCCAGACGCTACTCTAGGCCGAAATAACATCAGAAACTACCACCATAAACTTGTCTCACAGACCAGCAGTCGGGACCGTGGAAATAATTGGCTTCCATGACGTCAGCTCAAAGGCCAGTGGGCCAGAGAAGGTTCGGAATGAAGCCCCAGAAAGGCCGGAATTTTTCACGGGGGGGAGGGGGGGCCTAGCATGAGGGAATGCATGTATGAAAGTTAGAGGTCGTCCCATAGCAGAGACTGCCGTAGTGGAGGTAAGTGTTAGAGACCTTACCGTACTAGGTCCAGCTTTATGAGTTGGAGGTGACCAGGTCCCTTCCTCGCTACACTTGTCTTTCCCTATCTAAAGAAAAGAGTCAGGTATCCTTTACAGCTGGGTAGACTGGAACGTGACGGTACCAGGTTTCGATCACAGAACCCGATAACTGTACCAGGAGAGGTTAGAGCTCTGCTCGCGTAAAAAAAATCGGGCGCCCAAATGCACACACGTGACCTAAACAACGATCTTGCAATAAACCGTACAATAATGTGAAAAACAAAACTAATAAACAAAGAAAAACATAATGAGTACAATATTATGTTGTTGTTGTTGATCCAGAGGCGTTTGGGTTGTCACCTTTAAGCCCAGTGCCTTATAGTGGTGTTTGTACGTGGTCGCAACTTTTGATTTTCCTCCATATAAGGTCATTATAAACTGACCTCGGAGGAAGGAGTATTTTTCTAACATCGTGGAGTGCTGGGCACTCAAAGAGGTGGTGGTGAACAGTTTCATAGGGGTAGATACATAGCTGGTACGCTGGATTGTGTTGTGGTTGGATTTTGTTGAATTGGTTGTTGAGTAGAATATGTTGTATTCGGATGCGAAAAATAGTGCAGTCTTATTAAGGCTCAATAAAAGAAAAAAAAAAAAAAAGAAAAACAGCCCATAAAACGACTACATATTCATTGGTGACTGCAGATACAATAACTCTACAGGAAGGAAAGGTCAAGGATCCCGTTACACGCCCATTGAGGCATATTGGGAATATGGTGTTAGGCCCATATTGTCTCGACCGTCGGCACACTAGGGGTGATGTGGTCAGCATCATGCCGGCCGCCTTAACCTTCCCAGAGTTGCTCTGGTACCCATTTGGGGCTGAATCGACCCAGGAGCCGTTTGCGGCCTAAAAAAATCTCACCTCATCTGGGGATCGAACCATAGACCACTGAGCTAGGAAACCATTGCACTAACCACTATGCTACCGCGGTTCCCCAAGGAAAGAGCAAGCTAAGTTAAAACGCATTAACAAAGATGGAAAATGACCCATATAGCTCCAGGAAAGGGGGGGGGGGGGGGTCTGTGGTGAGACAAAGGCAGAATAGTACTACCGTTCCAAAACAGCATGTCGTACGTGGCGACTAATAAGAGAATGTCCATGAGGCTGGCAACATCATCATGTCAAACAAATTGCTTCAGAAACCATCGCCGCTGGCGCACGTTAATGCTTTGTGTAGGCTTCCTGCAGAAGGGGGGATGGGGAGCTGCTGTAGTGACTTCATGGGAATATATATATATATAACCTACATAATATATATATATAATATATATAGTTATATAATAATTTATAAGATATATATATATAAATATATAGTATATACCGTAGTATATATTTATATATATATATATATATATATATATATATATATATATATATATATATATATATATATATATATATACGCTGTATATAAGAGAACGTGTTTGCCTTTCTTGCAGTAGGCTGGCAACACGGGGGGAGGGTTGGTCATATATATATAATATATATTATATATTATAAATTGCTTCATATATATCTTATATATAAAACCATCGCTGGTGTAATGGCGGCGTTTGTACTGCACCAGTTAATGCTTTGTGTAGGCTTCGGAAATTTGCAGAATAGGAACGGGTGATAAACCCTCTGTGGATGGGGGAGCTGCTGTAGTGACTTCATGGGAATATATATATATATATATATATATATATATATATATATATATATATATATATATATATACGCTGTATATACCCAACGGAGAACGGTGTTTGCCTTTCTTGCAGTATTTTAAGTGTCTTTTTTAAACGGGGGGAGGGTTGGCGTATATATATATATATATCAGTGCTGGGATTGATTTTTAAAAATCTTAATCGATTAATCGAATTTCATTAATCTAAGATTAATCGATCAATTTTTAACAATTAATAAACTATATAAATCATAAACAACCATTTTTTTTATCACTAAAGACTTTCTTTATTTTAGTTGTTATAAGACAACTTCGTCCTGAAAAGATCATGAAAATACTGAAAAGTTACAACCAAACAATTTATTATTGTTGACCGTACTTGCCAAATTCCATATCACAAACCTCTAACATAGCGCATGCTGTCGTATTTAAGCAAAAAACATAACATTGCTAACAAAAAAGGAATAATGGATTAAAATTTGTTTTTATCAGTTAGTCGATTTAAAAATGTATCAGATATAATTAACCTTATTTTTGCTTTGTGGCAAATGTAGTATTAATGACACAGCCAGTCAGTTATCATTCAGGAAACCAGGTAGACAGTCAAACACACACACCAAGAAAAAAGAACAGATCACATTCAGACAATCACACACAAAACTATCATTGATTCAGAAATCACATCTGCTAATCATTTACAGAGCATGATAATCACACAGTCAGTCACCCAATCAACGACATAGTCAATATTTCAGTCAATCACACAATGCCAGACACTCCAGGGAGTCACCCAGTCAAACAGGTCACTATTTCAGTCATTCACACACGGAATTAATCAGTAGGCTCGCCGTCAGTAGCAGACGGTGGCAACATTCTCCTGGCAAGAAAGTACGGTTGCCAGGTTTGTGCAAGAATGTGTGAGACACGCTATCTACGAATGCCTGTTTACTCCAGTGGTATTTTTTTTTTTTAATTCAATTTGGCTTGTCAACACAAGAAGCTCTGTTTTGCTGTTTACACAGGGTGTCTTTTGTGGAACACCCTGTATGAGCCAGAAATTCTATTCGTTGTCTTTGTACAGGTTTCTTGTGTTTTCTTGATATTTCTGCTTTTAAGATCAATATTTTCTGATCTAATTTTGCCGTTCAATGATTACAGAGCATTCATCTATACAACTATATTTCATTAGGGTTTATTTTTCTTTCTTTTTTTTTTCTGGACGGTCTTTCTTTTTTTTTTTTTTTCTTGAGTACAGACGTTATAGAAATGTCAGACATATTATTTATTCCATTTAAATTCAAATTTCTGTTTGTTCTCCTGTACGTGGTTCATGGTTCAGTCATTTCAGAGAATTCGTGTATTGACCTAGCAAACTGGGCTACCACCAACGCGTGAATTAAAATGCTAATACATTTGGTGTGTTATCGACTCTACATTTTCATTTAACGAATGAATAAAAAATATAATGTTTAACATTTGACGTGTTACAATTAAGATATACGATGTCTATAAATGTGGGTAATACATTCGATCGCTGGCTTGCCGTTTGCTTACTGTAAATAAATAATATACATAAAGGGGCTATTTTGCAGGCACTCGTAAGAAATATAGAGGTATAATTATTTCTATATTTATTTCATTTGCTTGCTAGCAGTTTGCTTGCCAACCATTTATTCCGTATTGTATAGTAGTTAATTATAAATGATAACAGCGTATGATTTTTTTAAACATCTTACATAGTTATAGGGAGCCACGGTAGCATAGTGGTTAGTGCACTGGCTTCCTAGCTCAGTGGTCAGTGGTTCGATCCCTATATGAGGTGGGATTTCTTTAGGCCGCAAACGGCTCCTGGGTCGATCCAGCCCCAATTGGGTACCAGAGCAACTCTGGGAAGGTTAAGGCGGCCGGCGTGATGCTGACCACATCACTCCTAGTGTGCCGATGGTCGAGAAAATATGGGCCTAACACCATATTCCCGATATGCCTCAATGAGCGTGTAACGGGATCCTTTATCTTTTTTACATAGTTATATTAATTACTAGTAGATGCCCTAGAATAGAAGGGTTGAAGTGGTATGGCAAGATCACTAATGTGGAACTGATGACAAGATCACTAATGTGGAACTGATAACAAGATCACTAATGTGGAACTGATGACAAGATCACTAATGTGGAACTGCTGACAAGATCACTAATGTGGAACTGATGACAAGATCACTAATGTGGAACTGATGACAAGATCACTAATGTGGAACTGATGACAAGATCACTAATGTGGAACTGATGGCAAGATCACTAATGTGGAACTGATGACAAGATCCCTAATGTGGAACTGATGACAAGATCACTAATGTGGAACTGATGACAAGATTACTAATGTGGAACTGATGACAAGATCACTAATGTGAAACTGATGACAAGATCACTAATGTGGAACTGATGGCAAGACCACTAATGTGGAACTGATGACAAGATCACTAATGTGGAACTGATGACAAGATCACTAATGTGGAACTGATGACAAGATCACTAATGTGGAACTGATGACAAGAACACTAACGTGGAACTGATGACAAGAACCAGACAAGTGACAGTGAGACAAGACAAGATCATTAATGTGGAACTGATGACAAGATCACTAATGTGGAACTGATGACAAGATCACTAATAAGGAACTGATGACAAGATCACTAACGTGGAACTGATGACAAGATCACTAATGTGGAACTGATGACAAGAACCAGACAAGTGACTGTGAGACAAGACAAGATCACTGTCTTGTGAAACTGATGACAAGATCACTAATGTGGAACTGATGACAAGATCACTAACGTGGAACTGATGACAAGAACCAGACAAGTGACAGTGGGACAAGACAAGATCACTAATGTGGAACTGATGACAAGATCACTAATGTGGAACTGATGACAAGATCACTAATGTGGAACTGATGACAAGATCACTAATGTGGAACTGCTGACAAGATCATTAATGTGGAACTGATGGCAAGATCACTAATGTGGAACTGATGACAAGATCACTAATGTGGAACTGATGACAAGATAACTAATGTGGAACTGATGACAAGATCACTAATGTGGAACTGATGACAAGATCACTAATGTGGAACTGATGACAAGATCACTAATGTGGAACTGATGACAAGATCACTAATGTGGAACTGATGACAAGATCACTAATGTGGAACTGATGACAAGAACACTAACGTGGAACTGATGACAAGAACCAGACAAGTGACAGTGAGACTAGACAAGATCACTAATGTGAAACTGATGAGAAGATCACTAATGTGGAACTGATGACAAGATCACTAATGTGGAACTGATGACAAGATCACTAATGTGGAACTGATGACAAGAACCAGACAAGTGACAGTGAGACAAGACAAGATCACTAATGTGGAACTGATGACAAGATCACTAATGTGGAACTGATGACAAGATCACTAATGTGGAACTGATGACAAGATCACTAATGTGGAACTGATGACAAGATCACTAATGTGGAACTGATGACAAGATCACTAATGTGGAACTGATGACAAGAACACTAATGTGGAACTGATGACAAGATCACTAATGTGGAACTGATGACAAGATCACTAATGTGGAACTGATGACAAGATCACTAATGCAGAACTGATGACAAGATCACTAATGTGGAACTGATGACAAGATCACTAATGTGGAACTGATGACAAGAACTAGACAAGTGACAGTGGAAGAAGAAATGAAATGAAGACGTTGGAGATGGATAGTCCGCACATTAAGAAAACATGTTGACAGCACAACCAGACTATTCCTCTTCTGTAATCCCCATGGTAACAGAGGTAGAGGAAGATCAAAGAACACATCGAAAAGAGAACTGCAGACAGACGTTAAGGGGATGAAGGGGACATGGAAAGAGCGTGAGCTGATGGCACAGGACAGGAAGACTTGGCATTGTTGAAGGCCTTTGCTCCTTTTGGGAGATGAAAGAGGAAAGAAGAAGAAGATGGCACAGGACAGGAATGACAGTAAAGATTTATAATGTGCGATTTCTGTTTCGTGTCCTAACGATAGCACTATTTCTCCTGTACACAGTTTCTTCCTTTCAAATTCCTTCTACCAAGCAAATAAACCCGTCAACACAAACAAAGGAAACTATAATTAACCAAAACACACTTTAAAAAACTAAAGACAGGTAACTGCATTTATCTTAAATTGTACCCTTGCTGAGAATCGAATGCAGAACGTTTGCTTGGAAATCAACATATCTAACCAATAAACCACCGACGCACCTTGGTATGTGCTTGTTTTAAATCATAACTGTATTAGTGTATACAAAATGACTCAAAGAAGCGAGCAAGATGAACGTTTTTGTAGTCACAAAGCCTTTGCTCCTTTTGGGAGATGGTAATGGAAGATATCTGTCCTTAAAAAATGTGCGATTTCCGTGTCTAACGATAGCACTATTTCTCCTGTACACAGTTTCTTCCTTTCAAATTCCTTCTACCAAGCAAATAAACCCGTCAACACAAACAAAGGAAACTATAATTAACCAAAACACACTTTTAAAAACTAAAGACAGGTAACTGCATTTATCTTAAATTGTACCCTTGCTGAGAATCGAATGCAGAACGTTTGCTTGGAAATCAACATATCTAACCAATAAACCACCGACGCACCTTGGTATGTGCTTGTTTTAAATCATAACTGTATTAGTGTATACAAAATGACTCAAAGAAGCGAGCAAGATGAACGTTTTTGTAGTCACAATATAGTGGTAATGGACATATCTGTCCTTAAAAAATGACCACTATTGCCTTCAAACACATGCCAGATGGTGTCTAAGCGTGTTCGAAGAAAATGGAGAATATTTACACCGAGTTCTAGTTTTGTAGTTATGTCCCCTCGTTTGGATCAAGGGGTGTAATTGTTTGCCCTCGCTTAGATTTAGATCGTCAGCGTGGCGTTAGTTAGTTATTTAGCGGACATATTGCAACAATTATTATTAACTGATTATATTAATTTAACAAATAAATAAACAACATGAAACACCTTTGTGGTGTGGTGTGGTGTGGTGGGGTGTGTGTGTGTGCAGGTGTGCGTGCGCGCGCGCGCGTGCATGTGCGTGCATGCATGCGCAAGATGTGTGAATTTCAATTTAATTTCATATTTTCGACACGTAACGTCAGATGATATGTGAGGTCCCATTAATTATTTACTTCAGTTCATTAAAGTTTCTCATAATTTATTTTTCAACAATTAGATTCTGACTTTAATATCTATTATTAAATTTGCATATCGTTATTATAGTTTTACTACCTGTGACTTATTAATTTTGTCTTTGTTCTTGTTATATACTGTTTTTCTATGGTATGTTTTCCCCGAAATATGTTTATTTTACCGTATATTTCACAGTTAATGGAACATCGTATGCTTGTAAATATTCTAACTAGGGAACCCGTTGTTGCTCGCAGTTTTAAATTTTAGAAGGAAGTGCTCTTTGGTACTGTCATCTAGGACAGAGGTTTTCAGGCGATCATGCGCAGTGAAGAGTTTTCTAGTGGTTCACAAAGTGTTTTAAGGTGACGCACAAATGATCTTCTTTTAGAATAAGAGGAGTTCTTATTGTGATACACAAAGAGTCGTGTATTAATATACAGAGGATCTACAAATGATACTCAGAGATTCTTGTACAGCGAGTCTTGTACTGATACACAGAGAGTTTTATAGTGATATACAGAGGGTCTACTGGTGATACACAGCGTCCTAGAGGGATACACATAGAGTCTTATAGCAATACACTAGAGGTCTTATAGTGATACACACAGGATCTACTAGTGCAACATAAAGGTCTTCTGGTAGTACACAGTGGTCTTTCTACAGTCGAAGCTTTCTACTGCCTCATGTTCTAGTGCTGTTCTAAAATTAGATCTTTCACATTTGTAGCCACTTAGTTCTACGAGTAGTTGATGGGGTTCCATTCAATTAAGATGACCAGACTACTTCATTTTCTGTCTCTATGTGTATTTCATTCATTCATTTCATTCATAACCTTCCACTCCCAAAGGAGCACAGACCTTCAACAAACACCTGCCAAGTCCTCCTGTCACGTGCCATCATCTCAAGTTCTTTCCACGTTCTCCTCATCATTTTCACCTCTGTTTCCAGCTCTCTCCATGTGCTTCTTGGTCTACCTCTGCCTCTCTTGCCCTGGGGGTTCCAGAACAAGGACTGCCTTGTAATGCTATCAGCAGGTTTCCTCAGTGTGTGTCCTATCCATCGCCATCGTCTTCTTCTCATCTCTTGTTCCACTGGCACTTGTCTGGTTCTTGTCCTCAGTTCCACGTTGGTAACCTTGTCATCCCATTTTAATCCCTCTATTCTACGCAAGCACCCATTTATGAAAGTCTGTAGCTTTTTGGTTGTTGTCTTTGTTGTTCTCCATGTCTCAGAGCCATACAATAGGACTGACTTCACATTTGAGTTAAAGATTCTTATTTTCGTGTTGGATCCGATTTTTCTTGATCTCCTTATATTTCCCAATGCAATGAAAGCTCCTCTTGCTTTTTGTATTCTTATTTTGATATCACTGTCTGTCCCTCCAACTTTGTCTATATTGCTGCCAAGATATGTGTACGATTCTACATCTTGTATTGGTGTTTCTTCAAGTTCAAACCTGTTATCATTACCTGCATCTATTCTCATTATTTTTGTCTTTTCCTTGTGTATTTTCAGACCCAATTGATGTGACCTCTCATCGAGTGTTTTCAATTTGTCCAGCACCTGATTACGGATATGGGACAGAAGAGCCAAGTCATCAGCAAAATCCAGATCATCCAACTACTTAGTCAGAGTCCACTGGATTCCATTTCTGTTGTGTGTTGTCGATGTTCTCATTTCCCAGCCTATTGCTAGTAAGAAAAGAAATGGAGACAGGAGGCATCCCTGTCGCACTCCTGTTCTTATCCCAAACGGTTCTGTAAGCAGTCCTTCATGAAGAACTCTGCATGTCATGTCTTCATATGTTTTCTTTATTAAATTAATGATCTTCAGGGGAACTCCATAATGCCTCATCAAAATCCAGTGATTCTGTCTACACTGTCAAATGCCTTTTCATAGTCCACAAATCCAATGTATAGTGGTGAATTCCATTCCAGGCTTTGTTCAGCTATTATTCTCAAAGTGGCTATCTGGTCTGTACAGGATCTATTTTGTCGAAAACCTACTTGTTCATCTCTCAGTTTCCTGTCTATGGACTATTCTAATCTCTCAAGGATAACCCTGTTTAATACCTTTCCTGGCACTGATAGTAACATTATTCCTCTATAATTTGTGCACTCTTGTAAATTTCCCTTCTTAGTCAACTTAACCAGATATCCTTCCTTCCATTCTGCTGGTATCTCTTCCTTTTCCAAGACTTTACCAAGTAATTTATATAACATCTCTGTAGCCGTGTTGATATCTGCTTTGATGGCCTCTGCTGGAATGCCATCAGGTCCAGACGCTTTTCCATCTCTTAGAAGCTTTATGGCTTTCTTTATTTCTTCCTTCTTCACCGTTAATTTGTAGCTCTTCTTCTGCTGGCTGGATGTCGGGCGGGGGGGGGGGGGGGAGGGGGGGGGGAGCTGGTCTATTGAGAAGGTCCTCAAAATATTCTGTCCACCTCTTCATATGCTCTTGCATATTGCTGAGCAGTTTTCCATTCTTGTCTTTTATGAGGCAACTTGTTTGCTTGTATTTCACTGTTAGCTTCTTTGTGCTGTTATACAGTTCTCTCATATTTCCTTTGGCTGCAGCATCTTCTGCCTCTCTTGCCAACTCCTCAATATACTTCCTCTTGTCTCTTTTGATACTTTTTTTACTTCTTTGTTTGCTTCTGTGTACACTTCTTGAGCCTTGGCTTTGGAACTTCTGGTTTTGCTTGTGTTTAAATCTGCTTTCTTGTTTTTTCTGTCTTTTTATCTTATTGATGGTTTCTGTTGTTATCCATGCTTTTGTTGTCGTTCCCTTTTCCCCAGTATTTCTTCACATGTCTCATTCCATACAGTTTTGATTTGCTGCCAATAGTCTTCTGTATTCTCTACATCTTTCAGCTGTTGGAGCACTTGGAATTTGTTGGATATTGTGACCGCAAATTTGTCTCTTGTTTCTTGATTTCTTAGATGTCCTACATTAAATTGTTGTCTATAATTTTGAATTGTTGCATATCTCTTGAGTTTCATTTTTACTTTGGCTATCAGAAGGTGGTGATCTGATGCCACATCTGCTCCTCTATATACCTTTACGGGACCCCAAGATGCAGCAATAGTGAATGCAGTCAGCGACCCATAGCTGTACTGCTTGCATCAGGACCAGCGAACCAGAGCTGGTCAAGACCGCACTCCACCTCCACGTGGTGGTCCTGGAAACAGTCTGCAGCAGTGCAGTCTGGCTGAGCGAGTGCGGATCGCAATGGGACGGCAAACCCGGTCCCTAAAAAATGCCGTGCTGAAGTCGGATGTGTCGACCGAAAGGTGCAGATATCACAGCTTAGGCGTAAACAGACACAACGCAATCACCGTCCTTTTCAGGGCGAACGAGGAAGAAGAAGAAGAATATACCTTTACATCCTGCAATCATGATCTAAACTTCTTGTTTATGCATATATGATCAATCTGATTTTCTGTTCTATGGTGATATCCATGTTGCCTTGTGTATTCTCTTATGTGGAAACATGCTTCCTCCTATAGCCAGTTGATTTGAAGCACAGAAGTTTGAGAATAGTTCCCCATTTTCATTCATTATTCCTAGCCCATGTTTTCCCATGACTTCTTCAAAGCCGGTGTTGACTGTACCTATCTTTGCATTCATGTCACCCATCAAAATTGCGATGTCTCTTCTTTTTACTTTTTCCATAATTTCCTGTAGTCTAGTATAAAATGCTTCTTTCTCAGACTCTTCTTTGTCATTAGTTGCGGCACAACATTGGATGACATTTACATTTATTTTCTTTTTAGCTGTTTTAAAAGTAGCTGTTATTATTCCGGGTCCAACGGCTTCCCATTCAATGAGTGCATTCTGTGCTTTTTTAGATAACATAAGAGCTACCCCTTCACTGTTGTGTGAACTTTCGTCTTCATGTCCTGACGACGGCACCAATTCACCTGTGATGAGTTTCTTCTTGTCTACCCCCTTCCACTTTGTTTCACACAGTCCCATTACCTTGATTTTATATTCCCTCATTTCTGCTGCTGCTTGTGCCACTTTCCCTTGTTCGTTTAATGTCCGAACATTCCAGGTGCCAAATCTGAAGTTCTCCTAGAAGAAAGAAGGTTAGTCAGTAAAACAGACTCCTTTCGGCTTTCTCTGTGTTGCATCATACGCCTCCCTGCGAGAGGACCTTCCCCTGTCTTGGATGGCAGTGTTTTATTTTCCTTAATTGACTTGTCCATGTTTGTTGAAGTTTTTGTGGTTTAAATTTTCTACAGGATGGGGTAACCAGCCCCATGCCCAACCCTCCTTAGTCGCTTTCTACGACATGCATGACAGGGAACAGTGTTACTATTCTTTGCTCCCCTTTCGAGCCCCGGTAACACACGGGTGTCTATGTGTATTTGATGCAGGATGTATTTCCCACAATTTTTCCGATGCCATCATTTCTTATTCTGTCTCTCCTGGGAACATTAATATCTCTTTTCACGCATTCAAATCACGCACGGTGTGATTTTCCCTTCCTGTGCTCTGGTCAGTGACCATGTTTGACACTGATAACAAAGAGTTGGTAAGCATATACTATTTATCAATTGTCTTTTAGTTTCCATACTGATATTTAGATGGTTGAGTAGTGCTGACTGTTGGTAAAGTCCCTGCACTGGCTTTTTGACATCTTGTTTCTATTCCTCTGTCAAATCTTCCATTTCCTGTGAAAATGATTCATAAATTCCAAACTATGGAGCCTGTTTCAATTGAATGTTGTTGACATGTATGATAAGCAGTTGCTGATTTTAAATCTTTTTTAATTACACTGAAGTGAACGATAAAGAAATGTTCAAACATGAAAAAAAACAAAATCATTTCTTAGGCGTATTAGGAAACATGCCTTCTGAAAACCTTATTTATCCATTCATGTCGACAGGAGATCAGCAAGATGGAGCTATACAGCAGCTCATTCTCAGCGGCTCCGCCGTCTGTGTGTATTTTAGAACCATAATTTTAAAAAGTATGCATAAGTAGCTTTGAACTGCTTTATATGCCGGTGTATTTAGATGTACTTACATATGCCATTTTAAAATTTCCTGGTGCGAGTAAACATCTGGTTTGCATTGAGTTTTAAGTGTAGATGTTTGAATGTATTTAATGACACATTTTGATCTAGTGTTTGTGTTTAATAACAAGTGTAGATTTCTTATTTTCGTGTACCGGTAAGAGAAGATGTCTTAATTGTAATTATTGGTAGACGTAGATGTCTTCTTTGTTATTATGGACAATATATATGTATTAGTAATAGTTATTGCCACCTTCAGTCACAACTGACTATTGGAATACGCCCCTGAGGTGATAACCCACAGCTGTGTTTTTTCGGCTTGTTCTTTTCTCTTATGTTTGTTGTCAGAGCTTCTTTTCACCCAGTCTGAGGTGGCGCCGTAGGGAGCATCGCCACTTGATACGATCAGCAGCTTCATCCTTCCAGGTTGCTGAATTTATGCCCAGTGCCTTCATGTCTCTTTTGCACACATTTTTGAAACTTAGCAGCGGTCGTCGGACTCTTTTTTTTACCATTCGCCAGTTGTCCCTAGAAAATATCTTTGAGAATGCGACCATCTTCTATGCGGCATACTTGGCGAAACCAGCGTAGTCTGCTCTGTCTAAGCAGTGTATACATCCTTTGGTGGCAAGCACATGACAGCACCTCGATATTTGTCACTTTGTCCTTCCATGAAATACCAAGGATGTGGCGTAGACACCGTAGATGGAAGGTATTGAGCCTTCCTTCTTACTTAGCATAGGTTGTCCATGTCTTGCTGCCAAATAGAAGCGTGCTGGTGACGCAGGCGTTATATACCGCAGCTTTGGTCTTCAATGTGAGTTTGGGGTTTCCCCAAACACGCGTTGTGAGGCAAGCAAAGATGGCTGCAGCTTTGCCAATGCAACTGTCAGTTTCTGTGTCCAGAGAAAGTTTGTGGCTGATGGTAGACCCCAGGTATGTTAAGTAGTGCCCCACTGCCAATTCATAGTTTTATATATACATATACCTGTATTTAGAGGAGCAGAACAGAGAAAGTAGTTTAACATTGTGTACATTCAAAGTTGTAAAATTTTAAAGTATTCTTACGTGTTAATAACATTCGAGATTAACATAGTCGGCGCTCTTCCTGTTCGATGGTATTATCACAACTGTTTAGAATCCTATCTCGCTGCCAATTTAACTTTTTTTTTCCTTTCCTGTCGTCACCAATAGATACAGCGACATGAACACAGCTTCCATGGTTTTCCTTGACGACTAAACGGAAGGATGTGGTACTGTGGATATTCTCAAGTAACAGTGACGTCATGCAAACACCTTCATGCAACCCCCCGCCCACCCCTTTTTTTCCACCTTTTGAGTGCCACGGCCACAAGATGTTATGTATCGACAACAGAACAAACAAAAAAACATACACACTCGTCAAATAACGGCAGTATTAATGGAAGTAATGTAAACAGTTATAAAGAAAGTAAACTAAGAACCAGAGATCCAGACCTCCAGGATAACCTAGAGTCCGCTGGAAGGACAACATTAGACAATCTCTGAAGGACGAGGACTAGAACAGAACCAAGCCAGGAGGAAGACAGCCGATTGGATAGTATGACGCTCTCTCTTCCAAACCTCTACACCTCACGGTAGAAGGGGAACTAGTAAGTAAAAAAGTATAAAGAAAGGAAGAAAACTAACTGAACATAAAAGTTGTCTCGAATTCACACCTGTGGCTGTAAGCTGCCTTGGCGTTAACTATGTGGTCATATAACAATTATGACGCTGTGGCATCGAACTTTCCAACGCAATTAAGGAAACAAAAATATAATAAATGAATAAATTCCAATAAATCTCCAATGAAATAAATTATCCTTTTACAATTGCAAGCAATGAAAATGACAACCTTGAATACAAAATATGCAGTGGGTCCTACAAGCGTTAACAATTTATTAGATCTAGGATCGATCTATTCTTTGCAATCTATTCTGCTC
The DNA here is from genome assembly GCA_024509875.1 of Oreohelix idahoensis. Taxonomy (NCBI): domain Eukaryota; kingdom Metazoa; phylum Mollusca; class Gastropoda; order Stylommatophora; family Oreohelicidae; genus Oreohelix; species Oreohelix idahoensis. The sequence goes on along the minus strand of JAMPIV010010438.1, from coordinate 13,851 downwards.
ACGAACGCGCTTCTGTGTTATAGCACAAATGTATTATATTAATAATTTTTATTAACATTTCATGCATACTTTGGTGATGATTGGGTTCGAGCCAGATATACAAGCTGACTATCTGGCATATTCCTGCATTATAAAGATGTATAACCGCTTTTAACAACATGCAATTTAGTTTATCAATCTCCATCGCAAGTACTATGCCAGGCGGGGTAGGTGACTTTATCTCTCCACCACTTCTTGTCTCCATCAATGTTAATCAATGTTGTTGTCGAGTTCTTTCCATGCCACGATGTTTTTCTTCGCCGTCTGCTCTAAAATAACCATATTTATCTCTCGTACAAAGCTGGCGGTCCGTCTCAGGCTTGTCTCATCACCATACAGTTTCTCGCTCATCTGGGTTGGAGACGGCCGCACTGCCACTCTGCTCCTCTCATCTGTCTGTCCAGTTTTGGGGTACATGTTCTACTGTCTGTGTGTCCTGCCAGCATGGACACTCATCTGTCTGTCCAGTTTTGGGGTACATGTTCTACTGTCTGTGTGTCCTGCCAGCATGGACACTCATCTGTCTGTCCAGTTTTGGTCTGTGTGGCCAGCATGGTACATGTTCTACTGTCTGTGTGTCCTGCCAGCATGGACACTCATCTGTCTGTCCAGTTTTGGGGTACATGTTCTACTGTCTGTGTGTCCTGCCAGCATGGACACTCATCTGTCTGTCCAGTTTTGGAATACATGTTCTACTGTCTGTGTGTCCTGCCAGCATGGACACTCATCTGTCTGTCCAGTTTTGGGGTACATGTTCTACTGTCTGTGTGTCTTGCCAGCATGGACACTCATCTGCCTGTCCAGTTTTGGGGTACATGTTCTACTGTCTGTGTGTCCTATCAGCATGGACACTCATCTGTCTGTCCAGTTTTGGGGTACATGTTCTACTGTCTGTGTGTCCTGCCAGCATGGACACTCATCTGTCTGTCCAGTTTTGGGGTACATGTTCTACTGTCTGTGTGTCCTGCCAGCATGGACACTCATCTGTCTGTCCAGTTTTGGGGTACATGTTCTACTGTCTGTGTGTCCTGCCAGCATGGACACTCATCTGTCTGTCCAGTTTTCAGTGTTTTTTTTTTTACAGATAGTATCTGAGTCTGCAATGATAGCGGTAAAACCGGGTCAGGAGTAATGTGGGACCCCTTAAGGTGCAGGGGCAATACCCCCCCCCCCCCTCGGGGAGTGGACCATGCTCTGGCCAGCACTAACCCAAACCCTAGGCATGGGAAGCCTTGGATGGCAGTTCATCTAGGAAAAGGAAAACTTTTAAACCACCTGCTGCCTTCCAAGTAGGCTGGGGACAGTCAAGGGCTAAGCACAGCAAACCGGAAACTAACTGCTTGCTGAAATCGGATGTGCCGGGCCGAAGGGCGCAGATATCGCAGCTCATCTGTAAACTACAACACAGCGTATTTTCCGCTCAAAACATGCCATGACGTCAACTGTCCAGTATATTTTCTCTATGTTGTCCTCTGTTTCTTATTTCTTCAATCTTTCCTGTTGTCACGATATTTTCTAGGTTTCTTCTTATTATTATATGCCAAAAGAAAATGGATAGCATCAACTATTTTCATTATCTGTCTCCAAATCTATACAGACATACAACCAGTCTCTGTCTCCAGTTTATACAAACGTATTTACACACAACCAATATCTGTCTCACTTCAGTACCTAATCTATCTCCATCCTGTATGCGCTGCCACTATATGCCAATCTTCAGTTATCGTCTGTACAGCCAGTATCCACATCCAGTCTATATCTGTATCTATTTTCTGTCTGTCTGCAATTTGTATATCTCCATTCTCTATTTCTCTTTCTTCTGTGCTTGTCTCCTCTCTGTGTTTGACCCCAGTCTGTGTCCGTCTCCAGTTTGTGGCTGTCGTGGTGGCGAATTTGAGGAGAAGGACAGATTGGATGGAATGGAAGAATAAATGATAATATTAATCTTTATGATAGTCCACTAGTTTGAAGAAACCGCCTCTTCTCGGGAAATAGTCTACTAGAAATCCCTAATGCACAGAGAATTCTGGCAACTAACAGGATATTTTCTGGACGATAAATTCTTTCTCATGAATCCTACAAAAGGACTGTGTAAAGAACATAAGGTTGAGAAAGGAGATTTGGTGTCCAGCCACATTAAATAAAATATCCCGACCCACTAGAAGGTAGCTTAATTATGGCTCAGCCCCCATGGTGTAGATTTATGTTTAAAACAAAATACAGCCCAAATAAAGTTAACAAGAAAAATAACAACAGACTATGTGTTGCTGTCATTTTCGACGGAGTCATCTGTCAAGTTATTTGCTTATGTTTGTATTATAAGTATAATTGTGTCTTTACCTGCGATGTCAGGTTGATTAGGGGTTGTCTTCCCTTGTTTATTCATTCATTGTGTTTGACCTTTAGGGTCAGAGGTTGACAGTTCGGCGTAGGCCTATGGGAAGGTTTTTTAAGCGGGAGTGAGATATACTTCCGGGAAGCCGGGAAGGTCCTGTTTTTCTGAAGGGACCAAGAGTCCATTGTTTTTCGGGGAGAATCTTCGAAGTAACTGCTATGGCAGTTTTCCCAGTGAATCTCTGTGCGTCGGGATGACGACAGAATTCCTTGTGATGTTCTGAGGATTCATTTGCCAGGTAATACCGACCTTTATGCATTATTACGCTTTTCGGTGGCAGAACATGTAAAGGATTACCTAGGGTGAACAGCAGCTCACTGATCCGCCATTTCAGAACTTATATATTTGTGCTCGAGGTAGCCATCCAAGACTGTTAGTCTTATATTGTCCAGAAATCCAGTGACGAAGATATATTGTGGGAGCCGCAGATTGGCGGAACTTCTATCTACAATAAGTATTACTGCAGGGTTGATGATAACCTATTTAACAGAAGTACACGGCCGACGTCAGAACGAGGCCTGTGCTTTCGGCTATTATACTACAACCTGATATGTGCAATTGGCGGGGAGTGCCAAGTTGCACCTATGTGTCCAAGTGACTAAGGCATCTGACGCGTTTAGTCAGAGACGCCAAGGGCGACGCTACGAACTGTCATTATTGAAGAACTTTGCTATTGACCATGCACGTCTATTCTGATGTTTACCTTTTTGAATGCCAAATGTATACCTATCGATGTCAGGTCAGCATGACCTTGTTACACTGACTGTTCCTGTTGATACTATGTGTGTTCCCGTCAATAAATGTCTTGAAACATGCCTGCAGTGTCAAAGCATCCTTGATTACTGCATGTGAGAGTATGGGTTGCAGGATCTACATCTATACGAGCCTAAACACATTCGCGCCTTCATTCGCACCCACACTCAATTCATCATACGCTCGCACTACACATCTAACAACATGTATACTGTCTTGGGCCAGTGATCACCTCAACAAGAAAAAAAAAGACAGTTACATTTCTGGTGGACCAGTTACGTGGGCTCTTATGATACATTTCTTGTCGCCAATGTGGCCTAGAAACTTACATTTCTGATGGACCAGATCTGTGGGTTTAAAAAGAACAGAGCGAGCATTTGACATTATTGTTGACATTTATGGATCCAGAAATTTACATTCCTGGTTGGCTGTTACATGTATGATGTCTCCAGTTTTGTCGAGAAAGTTACAAGAAGGACAAGTACACATTACACTTCTGATCTGTGGGTCTAAGCTACACACGGGACAGCCGTAACACACAGCGCTAATTCTACACTTGCAAGTTTTGGCTACAACAGGACAGATATAGGTCATCAACGGTTGACCCAAATAAACAGTACGAGCATTTATATTATAATGCTACATAAAGCATAACAAGACATGTACTGAAGTTAACTACTAGGCATTTGCTACGTGGACCATAACTGCATAGAAGGCGGGTTCCTATTGTAAACAGTACTGCTGGTTGTTACACGTTTCATTCAACAACAGACTTTTCTAGGTCAGAGCATTCAAGCTACATTGTTGGAGGTCAAGTGTCTGTAAACAGTACGTGGAAATAGTAAACATTCAATGTGCAAGCCCTAATTTGAGAAGGTCATAGTAACTTTGGTTCGTGAATACCACTTTATGTTACAGTGGATTTGACGTTCAGTGCGCGTTTGACATTTCGTTTCTGTGTTCGCAAGGAGCAAGGAATTTATTTTAGTTTCAGCTGTGACTGAACTTGTTCTGCAACACATTGAAATTGATTGCTATATTATGTTACTTCTACTGTTTTTGTGTATTTTTCTGCGGGTTTTTCGGTTGGTGGGTCTTACGGTAAATATGCCACTTGATCGAGGCTTACTGTAAGCGTTCTGTAGGTGCAAATTTTCTTAATTTGGAAATTTGCTAGTGACAATTGGTCGCTATTGATGTTAGCTGTGATGTAATTGTACTTAACGTTGTTTTTGTAATATTTTGTCTGTTTTTCAGTTTTGATTGTCGATTTGTTTTGTTTGTATTCTGTAGGTCTCTCCTTTCTTGTGTATTTCTCTACACATTTTTGGTTAAAACAGTGTTGCCATTTGTATTGTTTTGTATTTTTGTCTTTGTATTTTTTTTTTTGGTTGTACTACATTACTGTCATGCACAGTCTACATACACATACTTGGTCATGTTTTGATATTATTGATAAGGTAGACTCTTCATATAGAGTTTCTTAATAAAATATTATTATATAAGATATTTATACAAGTTCTTTGATAAAAGACTTGTTATCTACAAAGATTGAGACAAGGTGAAATACATATTCAAGTTCTTTATAAAAAAGACTTGTGCCCATAGTGAGTGGGATATAAGGGAATTTTTTTTTTCCACAGGTACTCAAGTGATTTTTTGGGTACATTATAAACAAGACTAAGAGTGTGAAAGAAAGTGAAGTGAGTATACAAGTCTATCATTTCAGACTTGTCTCCCATTAAAGTGGGATAATTTAATATATTTGCTTCTGCAAGTTACTGATCTCAGTAGACAAGATGTCTACATTGGACTACTTTATTACACAAGGGAGAGCCCTTGATAAGACTGGTCAACAGTTAGAACAATGGGCTGTTGCTCAGTATGACAAAGCATTAGCTGCAGAAGAAAAAAAAGCTCAGGCTGAAGAGAAAAGATTAGAAAGAGAAGCTGATATTGCTGCTGCTGAACAAAAAAGAAATTGCAGATGCAGGTGGAAGGAAATTGAGCTGAACAAAAGAAATTGAAGATGCAGGTGGAGGAAAGGAGATTTGAAGCTGAACAAAAGAGATTAGACAAAGAGGCTGCTGCAGAGGAGAGGAAAGCTCAAGCTGCTGCAGAGGAGAGGAAAGCTCAAGCTGAGGCTGAAATCAGAAAAATGGAACATGAGGAAAGAAAACAGAAGATGGAACTTGATGAAAAACTCGCAACTTTGGAGTTAGAGAAATTGAAATTGGCGAGTACGGGTGCTCAGCAAACAACTTCGAGTACGACAAGGGAGTTTGTTAGTAGGATTAAATTGCCTCATTTCAATCCTTTAAAGGATGACGTAGCAGATTATCTAGATAGATTCCAATTTTTGTGCGATACGCATAACATAAAAAAGGAAAAATATGTTGAACAACTGATGCCATTTTTTACAGGTGACACAGTGACTACTCTTATGACAATAGACGAACATGAGAGGACTAATTATGATGTTGTCAGGGCAGCATTACTAAAAAAATATCAACTAAAACAAGAAGACTATCGTCTTCGTTTTAGGACAATGTTGCCAGAAAATGGAGTAGATTTCTCTGATTTTGTTACAAAGATACGTCGTACATTTACACGATGGGTTGAGTTGTCTCAGATTGAGAAAACATATGAAGGTCTAATGGACTTATTATTGCGAGATAAGGTTTTGTCATCTGTTAATGATTCTTTTCTTGCATTCCTTCATGAGCGTAAGCCTAAAAACTTAAAAGAAATGGAGGAATACTGTTGTCAGTATGCCACAGCACATCCCCATGCTACAGTTAGCAATTCTAAAGTGAAAGAAGGGTTGCCAGCTGCGTCGGCAACACCATATGGCCCTAATTTCAAAAAAAAATTTCAGGGTGCTCAACAAAATTGGAATAGGGGAAGTAATCAAAATTACACTCAGAAGCGGAGTAATCCAACACATGATGGTTCTTCGTCTATGCAGTGGAGACAAGATGGTAGTTCTCGTAATTTTAGTGGTAATAATTTGAGACACTTTCGCAAAGGCTATCCAAATAATAACTATTCAAATTTTCGAGGTAATCATTCTCGACGTCAAGATTATGACGATGGTGAATTTAGAAACCGGGATTCAAACCGGAATGATGAGTACAATAGACAATATGATCACAATTACAGGGGAAATGATAGTCGAAATAATTACAGGGGAAATGATAGTCAAAATAATTACAGGGGAAATGATAATCGAGGTAGACCTAGGTTTAACAAGAAAAGACCTTACCAACAGGCAAACTCTGCACAACAAGAGTTTGATGGAGCCTGTAATACAGCAAATGATAGTGGTAACTCTAGGGCTATCACTGGTTGTGCTTTCGATTTTGGGAGAGCAACTGAATGCCCCCAATGCTTAACATTGTTTGACTCATCAACTGTATCTACGCTAAGTTGTGGTCACCCTCTTCCTGCTCTACCTGCTACAGTTGCGCATGATGGGAGAGGATCTCTCATCTTAGATAAAGGTCTAATAAATGATAGGCTAGTCTCAGTACTTTTCGATTCGGGATGTACTACCGTCGGGGTTAAGGAGTCTCTGATAGATCCTTGCTGTGCCACTGGAAAAACAATCAAATGTGTTACATTTGGTGGTACTATGGAAAGCTATCCTACTGCTATTATTAGGATTGACACTCCTTTCTTCACAGGAGATGTCCATGCATGTCTTCTTCCTAATCCTATTGCGGATCTTATAATCGGTCGTATTCATGGGGTTAAGGAATGCACCCCGCAACAAATTTCTAGTTGGGAAGAAGAAAACATTCAAACGGTCAATGCAGTGATGACAAGAGCTCAAGCTCTTAATCCCCCAACTTCATCTGATAATAGTAATGAAGTTGATAGCCAAGACGAGCACTTGGTGATTTCCCATGACTCGTTTGTTAAACGTCAAGAAGAGGATCCTTCTTTGAAGAAATACTTCCTTCTTGCAAAGAAAGGGGATCCCAATCAAAATACGAATCACAAATCGTATATTACTATGAAGAATGGTATATTGGTACGAATGGTACAAAACTCGGACAAGTCTATGCACTCGCAAATTCTGGTGCCTAAGTGTATGAGAGCCTTAATTCTTCGGCATGCACACGATTCTCAGTGTGCGGGACACATGGGTTTTTCCAGAACTAAAACTAGAGTCCTTGCGTCCTTCTTTTGGCCATTCGTGAATAAAGACATCCGAATTTATTGCCGATCTTGCAAAATTTGTCAAGAGGTCAAGTCTAGGGGTCCGAGACATGCTGCTCCTATTCAGGCTGCAGATATTCCGATTCGGCCGTTTCAGAAAATGGCTATAGACATCATTGGTCCGTTCAAAATTAAGTCAGCCAGAGGACACCAATTTATCCTCACTTGCGTGGACATGTGCACGCGTTGGCCAGAGGCTATTCCTCTGAAGAGCATATCAACTGTCGATATCGCTGATGCTCTTTGGCTCGTATTTTCTCGTCTGGGATTCCCCGGAGAAATACTGTCGGATCACGGCACTCAGTTAATTTCGGACGTTATGTCTCAGGTAATGGCTACGCTAGACATTAAAAGGTCTCTCAGTAGTATTTATCATCCTATGTCCAATGGATTGGTAGAACGTCTTAACAGGACACTAAAGAACTTACTTGGCAAGATAACGGAGGATCATCCTGAAGATTGGGACAGGGTTTTACCTGCAGTCCTCTTTGCCTATAGAGAGGTTCCCAACGAGCATACAGGGTTTTCTCCTTTCGAACTTGTCTTTGGCGCGCAACCGCGCGGGCCAATGTCCTTGTTACACGATTTGATAACTTCCGATAATATTGACGATGATACACAATCGTCATATGAATATGTTATAGCTCTTAGAGAAAAGATTATCGAATCGTGCAGGTTAGCAACTTCATCTTCCGAATTTGCGAAAGAAAAAGCTAGGCGATTTGCTAATAAGAAAAGACGCCTACGTCAACTTTGTCCTGGAGACAAAGCATATGTCTTACTGCCCTCAAGAGAGAATAGACTTCTCATTTCTTGGAAGGGTCCATACACTATAGTCTCGAAAATTTCTGATGTCGACTATATTGTCGATGTGGATGGAAGGCATAAAACCTTCCATATAAATATGCTAACAGAGTTTATTGAACGTCCAGACTATTTACAGCCTATTTTCCAGGCGACGGACGACTCTCCAGTTCAACATGGTCACATCTCATCCCTGTCCGTTATACAGGATGAGGAAACTATTTTTTCTGACGTGAACTTACCTATTCCTGCGATTCCACTTACTTCAACGGAATCGTGGAGAGACGTTACAGTCTCTTCCAACTTGTCTTTTGAGGAACAGCGTCAAGTATCCTCTACGTTACAATCATATCAGGATGTCCTTACCGACATTCCTGGACACACAGATGTCATAGAACATGACATCATACTTACTGATCGTAATCCGATCAGAGTAAGACCATACCCAATACCTATTCATTTTCAAGCACAAGTCGAGAAAGAATTGGATGAAATGATTCAACTACAAATAATTGAACCATCCACTTCAGCTTATTCTTCGTCGATAGTTATTGTTCGAAAGAAAGACAATAACATACGTCTTTGCGTTGATTATCGCAAATTAAATCAAGTTACGAAGTTCGATGCTGAACCTATGCCGTTATTAGATGATCTACTTATTAGACTTTCTAAAGCTAAATTCTTTACTAAACTAGACTTGTCGAAAGGTTATTGGCAAGTCCCACTGACGGAACACGCCAAACCTCTCACTGCTTTTTCGACACCTAGGGGTCTGTTTCAATGGAATTTTATGCCTTTCGGGCTTATGAACGCCCCAGCGACTTTCGTGCGCATGATGCGACGAATTCTATCAGATCGTGCAGATGTCATTGCATATTTAGACGACATCTGTCTTTTCAGCGATACTTGGGAAGAACACTATGTGGGTCTAAAGGAATTGCTATCTACTCTACGTGAGCATAGATTGACTGCTAAACCCTCTAAAGCTTTTGTTGGGTTTAGTGAAATTTCCTTCCTAGGTCATCGAGTTGGTCATGGTCTGTTGAAGACAGAGGACCAAAACATTTCAAAGATATTAAATATCTCGGTTCCGAAGACAAAAAAGCAAGTGCGTAGTCTCTTGGGATTGATACAATTCTATGGAAGATTCATTGAGAATCTGTCCTCCATTATGGCACCACTTTCAACGTTATTGAAAAAAGGTTCTCCTAATATGGTGCGTTGGTCCCAAGAATGCCAATCTTCATTGGATCAGGTTAAGAATTTGTTCTCATCTCATCCTATCTTAAGACTACCGACGATTGATAAGACTTTTGTCCTTCGTAGTGATGCCTCTTCCACTGGGATTGGAGCGGCACTAATGCAGGAATATTCAGGAACTCTGCATCCTGTAATGTATATTTCTAGGAAGCTGAATGCGGCAGAAAGGAATTACTCGGTTTTGGACCGTGAATTGTTGGCTATGGTTTGGTCCATTCTTAAGCTACAAAGGTTCCTTCTGGGCGCGCATTTCTTTATGGAAACCGACCAAAAAGCTCTTACGGCTATGCAAAGTAAGGATTTGAAGAGCTCGAGATCTACTCGTTATGCTATTGCTCTTCAGCCTTTCCATTTCACGGTGCGAGCTATCCGTGGTTCGGATAATGTGATGGCGGACATATTGTCTAGATGCCCACATGATTCCAGTTAAATCTTGTGTCCTAGTTTTTCCTGATATATTTTCAGACTTAGGTCTGTCCTTAATATCATAATATGTTGTAATACAAATGTATTTGGATGATGTTTAGATAATTTAACAAATTTCATTTTGTCCATCCATCAGTGATATGTTGCTAAAATAGCATTGACATTTGTATATTGCTATGATTATATTATTTAGTAATGTTTGATATGTGATTGGTATTGCCAGCAACTTAGGTTTCTTGAATGGTATCCCTTAGTTTGTTTGGCTTAAAGGAAATATTTTCTCCTATGTTGGGAGATGATTTGTACCCTCTTCTATTGTACCTGATATTAGGTTCATTGTTTGCATGAGCACAGAAGTGATACTGGTGCTATCTTGCTCATGAACATATTAAAAAAAAAAAAATTGCATTTTTTTTTTTACAGGGGGGTGGTAGTAATGTTGCTGTCATTTTCGACGGAGTCATCTGTCAAGTTATTTGCTTATGTTTGTATTATAAGTATAATTGTGTCTTTACCTGCGATGTCAGGTTGATTAGGGGTTGTCTTCCCTTGTTTATTCATTCATTGTGTTTGACCTTTAGGGTCAGAGGTTGACAGTTCGGCGTAGGCCTATGGGAAGGTTTTTTAAGCGGGAGTGAGATATACTTCCGGGAAGCCGGGAAGGTCCTGTTTTTCTGAAGGGACCAAGAGTCCATTGTTTTTCGGGGAGAATCTTCGAAGTAACTGCTATGGCAGTTTTCCCCAGTGAATCTCTGTGCGTCGGGATGACGACAGAATTCCTTGTGATGTTCTGAGGATTCATTTGCCAGGTAATACCGACCTTTATGCATTATTACGCTTTTCGGTGGCAGAACATGTAAAGGATTACCTAGGGTGAACAGCAGCTCACTGATCCGCCATTTCAGAACTTATATATTTGTGCTCGAGGTAGCCATCCAAGACTGTTAGTCTTATATTGTCCAGAAATCCAGTGACGAAGATATATTGTGGGAGCCGCAGATTGGCGGAACTTCTATCTACAATAAGTATTACTGCAGGGTTGATGATAACCTATTTAACAGAAGTACACGGCCGACGTCAGAACGAGGCCTGTGCTTTCGGCTATTATACTACAACCTGATATGTGCAATTGGCGGGGAGTGCCAAGTTGCACCTATGTGTCCAAGTGACTAAGGCATCTGACGCGTTTAGTCAGAGACGCCAAGGGCGACGCTACGAACTGTCATTATTGAAGAACTTTGCTATTGACCATGCACGTCTATTCTGATGTTTACCTTTTTGAATGCCAAATGTATACCTATCGATGTCAGGTCAGCATGACCTTGTTACACTGACTGTTCCTGTTGATACTATGTGTGTTCCCGTCAATAAATGTCTTGAAACATGCCTGCAGTGTCAAAGCATCCTTGATTACTGCATGTGAGAGTATGGGTTGCAGGATCTACATCTATACGAGCCTAAACACATTCGCGCCTTCATTCGCACCCACACTCAATTCATCATACGCTCGCACTACACATCTAACAACATGTATACTGTCTTGGGCCAGTGATCACCTCAACAAGAAAAAAAAAGACAGTTACACTATGTTAAGTTAAATTTAGAAAAAAAAATAAATATAGATTCTCACAATTCTTAAAGATGTACAAATGAACAAAATTGTGTAGGTTCTTATGTTTAGAAAGAAAAAAAAAACTATGATCATCATATGGACCAGGAGATCTTTTCTATGGTAGTTTTGCTGGTAGGTGTTATACTCATCTCCTTAAGGACTGTAGTAGCTGCGGAAATGATTGGTGTTCGGACTCTCCTGGGTTGGTCTGCCCCAGCACTTAACAGGTCAATTGACCACATAAACGGGTCAATGAATTCAGGGGGTGGCAGAGTTTGCTTCCCTGGACTCAGTGCACATCATAGATATGGAGGGAGTAAGTCAGCCCTGCTGAATACCTATTCTGCTTTAGGGACTGTGAGTTTGAGCCCTCTGGTATGGGATGTTTGGTAACGAATGGGTTACTGGTTGATAGGATATGCTTGGTGGGGGTAAACTGAGTTTTGGTATGGTCACTTAGTTTGTACCCTCAACTCGTAACCTGGTTTTGTACCTTGGACCGGTAACCTGGTTTGTAGGGTAACCTTTGGTACCGTGGACTCGTAACCTGGTTTGTACCCTAGACCCGTAACATGGTTGGACTGGAGGATGAAACAATTGAAGTCGCATTAGTGGTGTTCCAAGTGCAATCATCTCCTATGTCTGATGGCCGATAAGCGTAATCAGAAATCAAAGTAACACAATCATATTTAACCTTCTATAACAAAGTATACTGTTCAAAAAAAAAAAAACGCATTGCTATCCGAGGGCGCGTTTTTATGAGTTTGTAAGTAAAATTTGGTGCTAGGGTATAAAAAAAACCAGCCTCAAATGTTCTTTACAGTGTTAAATGCACGTGTTGACCTGAATTGCATTCGTTTTTAACGCAGGGGTCAAAAGTGTTTCACAACTGTGATAGCTGGGGTTGTGGTCATCAAATGTTTGAGAACCATTGGTTGACACTGTGCCCGTAGAGCAGTATTTTCAGTTTGGGATCATCGTTACCAACGGTTTTAGAACCACTGATTTACATTCTTGCTACTCGAGCAGTAAATCATTTGAAGGGTAGTCATGGTCTCAAGGCATGAGAACCGCTGGCTTACATTTTGTCAGTCCAGTGGTAACATTCATTAAATGGCTAAATAATTGTACACATTCTTAACGTCCTAGTTCCTGTAGAAAATATCATTCATATAACTGATAACAGAATATTTCTTCAATCATCAAACATGGTATATGCATAAAAGTACAATTAAAAACATATAAAGAATATTCCCTGATGAAAACACTAATGTCCAATATGAGACAAAAAGACAAGAAATGTGATTGAGAACATACTTATCAAGTTTGTAGTCTTGACAAAGAACAATGAACCATATAAGAAATAGAAAGTACAAGGACCACTGATACTTTATGTTCAGCTTAGTTAAGTAGTACAAATCCCAAAGTAACAACATTATACATCAACAACTTAACCCTGTCTTATTTCTGCCATGATGTGAGAAGATCAGTGATTAGTTATGACTTCAGCAAACTCGTGCATTAGAAATAGTTGAGTAACATGTAAATATGCAAATAACAATTATTGACACTGAAATGAACATGTATTTAAAAGGTTATCTGTTAGATTCACTTTCTCGCTCAATGATTCACTTTGGATTTCACAAAGGTAACCCCGTTCCGGGGCCCATGAATGCCTCTGCTCTGTTTGGTAGGAAAAGGTAGAATGACTTAAAACTCTCCCTCCAAAAATGTTCCACTCCCCTTCCCGCTGCATTTTTGGTTGACTTCTTTGGTGGCATTGTTCCATCTGAACACACACACACACACACACACACATACATACAAGTTTGTGTGGTTTTGCTGGTCACAGGAATATCCAATCTCTTCAATTAAACTGGTCCCAGTTGCGTATGATTAATTACATCAGTTCATTCATATCGCGTATGACTAATTACATCAGTTCGTTCGTATTGCATATGACTACTTACATACGTTTGTTCATTTTAATTTCTTTATGACATTTTTAAGAAAAATGTCTCACCATTGAATATCTGAAATGTTCTTATCGATACAGGTGTGAGATCAGGTCTGGACCGGAATACGTCATCCGCCATTTTAGTTTCCAGAACAACACGTTCGAGTCGGTAGTGTACCGTTATCAGGACCCTGACTGTCACATGCCAATTTACGCCATCCAATCACGTGGCACTCATAAGCTCCAACAACAATCATGGACGGTTCGAGGGGCCACAGAAGCTGAATATGACGTCACTTCCTCTCATCTAATAACCTATTCCAAGAACGTAAGCCTAGATCTAGCGGACAAGCTGTTTAGAGGATGCGGCGACGAGTATGC